>JAOTOL010000932.1:100000-174320 GCA_034440575.1 Imbricaverruca yamaguchii
GTTGTATAATTAGGCAATCTGCAAGGGCTGTTGCCACGTTGGCACTCAATGTCGGCGGTAAAGTTATTGCCGATAGTAAACAATAACATGATGGCCAGGCATGACTTATGCGATGAACATTGAGCTTGCATGCGATAATCACTGATAAAACCAAGCGTTTGCGTATATCCAGAGCGTAGCATTGTGCAGTTACTCGGCGGTAGACATTCTGAACACTGCAATGATTGTCAGGGGACATCTGCCTTTCTCTTCTGGGGGAAGCTAAGGGGGAAAGGAAATGTTCATAAAGATAAAAGTAACACATTACTGCACACAAACGTACGCTATGTGTATATATGTAAATATATATATATATATATATATATATATATATATATATATATATACAAACACACACACACGCACACACGTGTGTGTGCGTGTGTGTATGTTTGTATGCATACATAGACCTGTTTACAAATAGTACATGCCATGGACTGCTCATATTATGTGTGCGAGGTGTTGGCTGTTTGCAGTTCTCTGCAAGATATTTCTGCAGCTTTTCTCCTAAATAGATGGATATATGAGAATGCATGCCGAGAAAATGGCAGGATATCCATCCAAGCATAGTTAGCCCAACAAGATGAGAAGTTTCGCCAGTCGCCAGTGTTTCTCACTAACATAATATCAAAGGGTTTGTGGATTTGTGGTGAATTGCAGCACAAATTCAAAGTTTAGGTCCACGTCAGTCGGGCCAGTTAAACGGCCGACGTGAGGCAGGTCAGATTCTGGAGCGGTCCTGGCCGACGTGAGGCAGGTCAGATTTTGGAGCGGCTCTGGCCGACGTGAAACAGGTCAGATTCTGGAGCGGTCTGGCCGACGTGAGGCAGGTCAGATTCTGGAGCGGTTCTGGCCGACGTGAGGCAGGTCAGATTCTGGAGCGGTTCTGGCCGACGTGAGGCAGGTCAGATTCTGGAGCGGTTCTGGCCGACGTGAGGCAGGTCAGATTCTGGAGCGGTTGTGGCCGACGTGAGGCAGGTCAGATTCTGGAGCGGTTCTGGCCGACGTGAGGCAGGTCAGATTCTGGAGCGGTTCTGGCCGACGCGAGGCAGGTCAGATTCTGGAGCTGTTCTGGCCGACGTGAGGCAGGTCAGATTCTGGAGCGGTTCTGGCCGACGTGAGGCAGGTCAGATTCTGGAGCGGTTCTGTGCCGACGTGAGGCAGGTCAGATTCTGGAGCTGTTCTGGCCGACGTGAGGCAGGTCAGATTCTGGAGCGGTTCTGGCCGACGTGAGGCAGGTCAGATTCTGGAGCGGTTCTGGCCGACGTGAGGCAGGTCAGATTCTGGAGCGGTTCTGGCCGACGCGAGGCAGGTCAGATTCTGGAGCGGTTCTTGCTGACGTGAGGCAGGTCAGATTCTGAGCGGTCCTGGCCGACGTGAAACAGGTCAGATTCTGGAGCGGTTCTGGCCGACGTGAGGCAGGTCAGATTCTGGAGCGGTTCTTGCTGACGTGAGGCAGGTCAGATTCTGCAGCGGTCCTGGCCGACGTGAAACAGGTCAGATTCTGGAGCGGTTCTGGGCCGACGCGAGGGAGGCCAAATTTGGGGCGGTTCTGGGCCGACGTGAGAGAGGCCATATTGTGGTGTGGTTTTGCGATGCGTAACTGAATCTTTGTCGACATTCCAAAGTAGCTATAAGCTGTATCCTGAAATCGAGCACCCGTCGCAGATTATCAACATTTTGAATGGTGAATGAACGCTGTTTAGTTCATCAGTTGCTCCAGATTGAATCAGATTCTCTCTCCAGTTAATTATCAGCGAGTGATTTGTTTCCGCTCCCGGTCGTCAAGCCGGCAATCTGCTGGTGACCCATTTGGCCTGAGGCGCCAGTCGGTCGGCCCCCAACTCTAATCGTCGGTGGCCTGAGGCGATACGAGCCTCCCGGGTCCATAAAGCACACACAGTGACGGGGACAATCTGGACGTGCGTCTAATGGTGCGGTGACGCTGACGCAGAGCGGGGAACCACGTGTGTCACCGCTCGATTGTGGAGAGGGGAGAGGGCGGGCGACAGCCAACTGGCGGAAGTCATTACGGCCGCAGCCGCACCGTTACTGGCTCCGCTTACGGCGGGAGCCGCACCGTTATTGGTTCCGCTTACGGTTTCAGCCGCAGTGTTACTGGCTCCGCTTACGGCGGGAGTTGCACCGTTACTGGCTCCGCTCACGGTCCCAGCCACAGCGTCAATGGCTCCGCTTACGGTCTCAGCCGCAGCGTTACTGGCTCCGCTTACGGTCTCAGCCGCACCGTTACTGGCTCCGCTTACGGCCGCAGTGGCAGCGTTACTGGCTCCGCTCGTGATCGCTCAGATGCATTGCGCGGCAGAGTGAACGCCAGCGACATTGCTCTCGTGCAGTGGCTGGATCACTGCAACTCGGCCGGGAGCTGCCGCGGCCCGACGGATAGATCACTGCGACTCGGCTGGGAGCTGCCGCGGCCCGACGGATAGATCACTGCGACTCGGCCGGGAGCTGCCGCGGCCCGACGGATAGATCACTGGGCCCGGGAGCTGCCGCGGCCCGACGGATAGATCACTGCGACTCGGCTGGGAGCTGCCGCGGCCCGACGGATAGATCACTGCGACTCGGCTGGGAGCTGCCGCGGCCCGACGGATAGATCACTGCGACTCGGCCGGGAGCTGCCGCGGCCCGACGGATAGATCACTGCGACTCGGCCGGGAGCTGCCGCGGCCCGACGGATAGATCACTGCGACTCGGCCGGGAGCTGCAGCGGCCCGACGCGGCAACAAAGCTGCCGTCCGCACTGAGACGGCCTACTGCTGGGGGGAGAGGGTCTTGGTGGGGACCTCACGATGGTCGATGGTGGGTTATGGGCGATGGTGGGTTATAGGTGATGGTGAGTGGTGGGTGGCCGCACGCGTCGCGTCGCCCAGACAGTGCCGGGACGCGACGTGTCCGGCAGAGCTGGGGCGCGGCACCGCCCAGACAGTGCCGGGACGCGACGTGTCCGGCAGAGCTGGGGCGCGGCACACCGGCGGCCGGCACGCATCACCACACATCCCGGACGCGTCACGGACGAGCGGGCCGGCCAGTTCTGAGAGGCTGGTCGGACGGACGCCGGGCTGTGGCCAGGTGTCGCCGCTGACGTGGTCGACCTCCGGCGAAGGTGCGCCGCCACCAGAACCGGCGCTGCAGCGCGTCGCCGGGCCGCCGGGTCGGTGCACAACAAGCGTTTTGAGGCGGTCACAATGTAGCGCAAATTAGGGCCGCCGAGGGTGGCATTCCTGGTCGGCGAGACGTTCACGGCCGGCCGCCGCTGAATCGGCGGCGCACGCCCCCACGCACCGCTACAGCCTTCCCGCACGACGAGCCTTTTGGCAGCGGGCATTGAGAAAGCGTTGTGAATGAGAGGGACGCGCGCGGTATAACACCTCCCGGGAATAGCACCTGGCGTGGGCCCTGGTGGCGTCATGGAGTGTGTGTGTGTGGGGGTGCTGGAACATGGGTGGACGCCAGATGAGAATTCCATTCGTGATCACGCCATGTGATGGCTAGTTTTACACATCTCTGGTGGTGCATGCCATCGGATATTGTGGAAAACATTCTTTTGGGGAAGCCCATTTATCGATTGGCGAGAATCATTAGCCAGCGATTGCACGAGATTGATTGTGAGGATCAATGATCAGATTACATTTTATTGCATGGTACAATGAATATTTCCATGCTTCTGCTGACTGACGAAGCTCTGGTAAATTTGGTAAAGTCAGATGCAGGACATATGTATATCGCATCCACCTCATCGTGCCATATATTTTGCATCACCTCCATACTTGCATGAATAAAGTGAGCTTCCTTTCCAGTGCGGTACCATTGTTCCATTCCAAACGTCGCTCATATTTCACTCAGCTGTCATTCAAGCACCCGTCATCTCATTTCCCCGCTACATCATCATCTCTCCAAACTGCCATTCCACCTCACGGCTCCACCGCACCGTCACGCCTCTGAACTGCCGCACCATCTCTCCCTGCTCTGTTCTTCAGCCATCCAATGATAGCCTTGTCTATCTGTACCGGCTGAGTGAGACTTCTTAGACAGCGGAGACAGCTGAGACCGTGAGATATCGAGGAAGACATTTGAGAAAGCGAGAGAGTGGAACGACTGAGCCACAATGGAAGAGATGTAGAGACAGACAGCTGAGACAATGTGAGAGAGAGGGGGAGAGAGGCAGACAGACAACTGGGATCGAACAGTGGGGGAGTGAGATAGACAGCTGGAATAGCGGCAGACTGAGACAGACAGCTGAGACAGCGGGAGAGTAAGATGAGAGTGAGACAGCGGCAGAGTGAGATAGACAGCCGAGACAGCGGCAGAGTGAGATAGACAGCCGAGACAGAGGCAGAGTGAGACAGAAGCTGAGACAGCGGCAAAGTGAGACAGACAGCTGAGACAGCGGAGGAGTGAGACAGACAGATGAGATAGCGGGGTAGTGAGACAGACAGCTGAGACAGCGGGAGAGTGAGACAGACAGCTGAGACAGCGGCAGAGTGAGACAGACAACTGATACAACGGCAGAGTGAGACAGACAGCTGAGACAACGGCAGTGAGATAGACAACTAAGACAACGGTAGAGTAAGACGATAGTGAGACAGCGGCAGAGTGAGGCAGACGGCTGAGACATCGGCAGAGTGAGACAGACAGCTGAGACAGCAGCAGAATGAGACAGACAACTGAGACAACGGTAGAGTAAGATAGACAGCTGAGACAGCGGCAGAGTGAGACAGACAGCTGAGACAGCGGCAGAGTTAGACAGGAACGTAAGACGAGCGCCGGCAGTTGCTGCGCCGTATGAACCACGCGCCTCACGGCGCGCCACGTCGAGCCTCGGCTGCCAAACAATGGACAGAGCAGAGACCTGGAGCACATGTTGACGAGCGGCGGCGCGGCGGCGGCGACGGCGCGGGTCTTCACGGCAGCTCGGCGAACGGGCAGCTGGGAGGGGGGCGTATTCCCCGGCCGTCGACAGCCGGCCCCACTGCGTACTAACACGCGCGTGCGACGCACAACAAGTCGGCACACAACAGGTGACGGGCGGCGGCGTGTGTCGTCAGCAATTAGCGGCGTCATCCGTTACCGCGGCCCGTACTCCGTCACTGCAGTCCGTACTCCGCCCTCCGTCACTGCAGCCCGTACTCTGCCCTCCGTCACTGCAGCCCGTCCTCCGTCACTGCAGCCCGTCCTCCGTCACTGCAGCCCGTCCTCCGTCACTGCAGCCCGTCCTCCGTCACTGCAGCCCGTCCTCCGTCACTGCAGCCCGTCCTCCGTCACTACATCCCGTCCTCCGTCACTGCAGCCCGTCCTCCGCCACTGTGACCCATCCTATGTCCCCGCGGCCCGTACCCCGTCACTGCAGCTCGTGCTTCGTCATTGCAGCCCGTCCCCCGCCCTCCGTCATTGCAGCCCGTCCTCGCCCTCCGTCACTGCAGCCCGTCCTCCGTCACTGTGGCCCGTCCTCCGTCACTACAGCCCGTCCTCCGTCACTGCAGCCCGTCCTCAGCCACTGTGGCCCATCCTCCGCCATCCGTCACTTCCCCCCTCCCAGACCCAGCTACCGTCTTGTGACGTCACGCATGGTCTATTCTCCTTCTCTTCCTCCCCCTTCCCTCCTCCTCCTGTCCATCTGAAGTCGGCTGTCAGCACCATGTCCTGATGTGAAGACGTCTACCATGGTCTGCTTGCAGGACGGTGCGGTCGTGTTTTGCCAACCAAATTGCCGGCGCTCATTTCCTCCATGTACTGGGCCCCACCAATAATTTTGGAACTCCTTCATGCATGCATATGTACAGTATCAAGCGATACATATCGCATGGTGCTTCAGCAGGTCTCAATTCCACTTCAGCAGTGCTCTTCAAAATGCTGGGTAATCACAATCACTGTGCCCAGTCATTGTGAGTGTTCAAGAGACCACTGACTTATTGGACCCTTACTGAAGAAGCTCGTGCACAGAACGTGCGGATGTATGGATCATGCTGCTGTCATGGTCTGGCCAAGGAGTGGCAGCAGGCTTGCATCTGGAGGTTCGGAAAGCGATCAACGAGCGCAGTTGTTTTCACTGGAGACGCCTGTGGATCATGGCTCCATGCAGTGAGGTGCTGCATACAGCGGGCGACACGAGCGCAGTTGTTTCCACTGGAGACGCCTGTGGATCATGGCTCCATGCAGTGAGGTGCTGCATACAGCGGATGACACGAGCGCAGTTGTTTCCACTGGAGACGCCTGTGGATCATGGCTCCATGCAGTGAGATGCTGCATACAGCGGGCGACACGAGCGCAGTTGTTTCCATTGGAGACGCCTGTGGATCATGGCTCCATGCAGTGAGGTGCTGCATACAGCGGGTGACACGAGCGCAGTATGGTTTTGGAGTTGCAGCCGGCCGCCACCTCTGTCCGGCTTGGCTGTCCTGTAGCCCCGCCGTTTGTCTGCCGGCTGCATGACTCAGAGAGATAAAGTTCTGAAAGATGGCGGTCACTTATCGGCCATTGGAAACGACTGAGCGTGGCTTTGTTTTCCAATTGGCTGTGCGGCGTCGGACAAAGGGCAGTTGATCAAAGCGAGCTGCGTCCCGACATGGCCACGTCACATAAATCGCGCCGATAAACCGTGCAGTCCAAGTGTTCGTTAAATGTCCAGCTAAA
This sequence comes from Imbricaverruca yamaguchii, assembly GCA_034440575.1. NCBI lineage: Eukaryota > Metazoa > Arthropoda > Thecostraca > Neoverrucidae > Imbricaverruca > Imbricaverruca yamaguchii. The sequence goes on from JAOTOL010000932.1 coordinate 106,691, forward strand.
TTTATGTCCTGGTGATACGACCACGCATCGCTGGGTGGGTTGGTGAGGGGTGATCTGCCATTTGTCCCCGCGCCGGCCTCGTGGTCACTCCATGAGGCCTCGATGATGTGTCTTGAGACGGGATTATAAGACCCTCGGATACGCCTATTAGCTTTGTAGAAGCCCCTACAAAAAGACCACGATCACCCACCCTAAAACCGAGGGCGATTTGACCTCCCAACACTGTGCCCAGCTTGCCTCCATCAAAACCACCAATCCTATTCTGCGTGACCGACTTTGCTTGGGCGCCGCCCGTCCTGCGCTCGCCACGATCCCACCTCCGCCCATGATCTGCGGGCCGACCTCGCGCTGCCGATGCTGTAGGGCACAGGTCACCACGCCGTGTCACGCAAATCCGCCACCTGATCCGACCCGACTGCCGACACCCCGCCGACACTCCGCGACACGCCGCCAAAACGCCGCTGAGCCGCCTGCAACCGACCGCCGCGGACAGAAAAACGCAAATCTGGCGGATGCGCGCAGCGCGCGCGGCCGAGCCGCACTGAACACAATGTGCGCCGTTTTTGCCGCGCCCGCTCGCCATTGACGAATTGGGGGTGGCGGTGCGAGGTGTCGGCCGGCCGTCGGCGCCGACGCGCCGTGACCGACGCGATCGTCGCGGAGACAAAGCGCGCCGCGCGTCGCACCGGCACACGGCCCGCGTGGCGAATGCGGCGAAACGCGCCGGCTCCGCGCGCTCACCGCGCCGCCAAGATGGATGGTCGCCGTGTGCGCCGCACCTGCCGCACCTGCCGTCCCCGCCCCTCCCCCCAAGAGGCGCAGCGACCGGTGCCCGGCCAAGTGTGTTCGAGAAAGCTAGAAATTTAGAATATGTTGAACAAATGGCAAGAAATCATACGGATCATTGATTTCGCTAACTGAATGATTAATTGATTGATTGTTTGGGCTAAAAGGCGCTTGAGCCCCTTTCCCCTAAAAATATCCTAGTTAATCCCTAAATGTTAAAGTCAAATTAACAAATATCCATGGAGATGTATTTCGCCTGTGAGCCATCTCGTCTTCAGTCCAGATGGTCCACGGCCGAAATATACCACCATATATTTGTATTCACTTTAATCCGTCTATGGGCATAAGCCTATATAATCTTACTATTAAAATGAGGAAAATAAATGGAGTACGCTTTACCAGCAGTGTGCATCGTATAATATATAGTATTTATATGGTCAATGTCTTGAGGGACATGATGAAGGAGAGTGTGCATAGAGACGTGCCGGACCATACAGGTCATTTGCACCGCCTTTAAAGCGAGTGGGTTCTTGCAAGCAAGTTACATGTGTATGTGTACATTTATATTAAGTGAGTGCTGTATCTAACGTTAAGGTGCTGGCTGCGCGGGGGAATCTCCTGGATGTTAAATGTGTTTAGTTTACTTTACTCTTCCGCAAGATAATTTGTAGTTGGGTGGGGAGGGGGTTGACTGAAAAGTTGGTTTTGCCAGGGTGCCAGCATTAGCCATACTCTTTGTCGAAGAGCACCGAGGAGTCTTCACCGTGCGAACAAGGCGGTAATTGCCGCCTTTCCGCCGGCTGTCGCGCGCTTGTTGTTAGTCGAGGTTAGTGGTAGCTTACTTTCATGCTAGGTTGGGTGTGAGGTTAATACGGCGTTTTGTAGTTCGGTTCATCTACGCCCGTTGTGCCTCAGGGCGATTTACGTTATGAATTGCGAAGCAAATCGGCTCATCTACTTCCAATGTCACCTCCAGCACCTTTTACGCTATGTAATTTATCAAGCACATCTACGTCCGACGGCACTGCTAGGTAGCTGTCGGCGAAAACGAATCGGCTCCTTTAAGTCTGATGCAATTCGTGGATGGCTATTTACATTATTCCTACGAATGTATGCACATGCATGCAGTGGGTGTTAATTGCGTGCTGGTTTTGTGCTGTCTACAATGGTCCTGCTCTTTTGGTGGCGTACAGATAGCCAAATAGTAATCGGAGGAGTCATTGGTGCTTGCTGCCCAGAAGTGACGGAAGCGAGAGGGTGATGCTCTCGTTTTGGTAGAAGACTTTTTAAGTAGTTGTGCGTAAGCGGCAAAGCTGCTGCAGTTTATCAGGATGTGACCTATGCTTAATGTCGTGTTGCAGGCACTGCAGTGAGGTGTTGTGTGATTGTCATACTCCAGTTGAGACCGTGTTAGTTTTGTACAACTAGTTCTAAGTCTAGTGCGGACGACTTTCTTTTGACGATGTGATTGGCTTGATGTGTTCCACGTCCCCAGCGTTTGCTTTGGTTTGATGTGGGTGTGATTTGGGAGGTGAAGTGTAGAGTTGTGTTGCATTCATGTGTTCTGGTGATTCTTACGTATATGGCGTTGCAGGAGTCTTTTGCAATCGTCTACCGAATATTCCATATTGGGATAAGTGGTCGATGCTAACGCTTGCTTTGTCATCCGGTCTGCTTGCTCGCTTCCTGGAATGTTGACGTGGTCCGGAATCCAGAGAAAGGAAACGTTGTTTACTTTGCAGACCATGGTTTGTTGGATCCGATCAATGACTGGATGTGGGCAGTTGGGTGTGTTGTTCATTGACTGAAGGACTGATTTAGAATCTGAACAAATTACCACGTTTCTCGTTTCGCGGCTCTTTGGAATGGAGATTGCAATAAGAATGGCCAGTCCATCAGCGGTGTAGATTAAAAAGTTATCCGGTAGACTTTTGGAAAGCCTAAAGCCTGATTCAATGATGCCGATACCTACTTTGATCTTATATTTTGATCTCTCCATGAATACGAATGTTTTGTGATTGTTGAGATCTCGGAATTTGTTGAACGTGCCAAGAACGTCCGCCGGCATGATTTCTTTCCCGAACGCAAGTACTCGATCTTTGGTTGACTGTGGGTCCAGAATTGCCCAGTGGGCGGACGAGCTGTAGTGTTTTGCATTGTGAGGTTAAGATCTGAAAGAGCCGTGGCAACTTGAACAGTAAATGGTGGGAGTTGGTACCGAAACCGACCCCTGTCGTACCTGTCAGGCGCAAAGCGTCTCTGTACCGGGTGGTTATCAATTGACTTGATTTTGATGTGGTAGCGGCACAGCCGTTGTGTCCTGAAGCGGAGGGGAGGCTTGTCTGAGTCCACTAGAAGACTGGCTACCGGTGTGGCGTTGAGGGCTTTTGTGGGTGTTCTGATGCAGTTGTTTGGAATGGTCTCGAATTGGTTGCTCAATATTGACAGAATGGTAGTAAAGATGATGCCGCTGTCTTCTAGGATGGGTGTATTGACCTGTAGAATCGCGGTAGTGTGTTTCTGCCTCCTCCAAAGTCTGTGCCTGTTAGTGCACGGAGTAGTTTAATGCGCTTCGCTCATCTCTTCGAAATAGCAGTGATGTGTGTATTTAAGCTAAGGCTTTGGTCCAGGTGTACTTTCAAGAACTTTAATTTTTCACTTGTTCGATAGCTTTGCCGTTTGTGTGAAGAAAAGTTGTGGATTTGTGGAGGAGGCGACTGCATGTTACTGTGGCCGATTCTTCTGCAAGCTGCGGAGATGGTCGGAGCCAAAGCGGAGGATCAAGACCGTATTCGTTGCACTCAAGATCGAGCTTTCACCCTATGGTCTCGGCCCCTGCCGCAATGGCCCAGAGCAGTATGCTCGTCACCGTTATGTTTCCTCCGGGGGCCAAGGTTAACTGGGAGACAGAGAAGTTGAAAATCTGGTGATGGTACATTTCCATCTCGAGTAGCACGTGAGCCCGTCGATGGTGCCTGGAGCTCTTGTTGCTTGCTATCTGCTTGCTTCTTGTCTTCTTGCCCCTTGCTCTTCTGTTCTTCGTGCATATTGAGCTTCTCGGACTTCTTCGTGCTTGCTGGCGTCACTTTTGAACGTCGGGGCCCTCGATGGGTATTATAGGAGCCTCCCTGCGGAATTACGCGTGGTCGTTGTCGTGAAGTCCTACTCCTACTTATGTGATAGTTCTACGTGAGGAAGATCTAATGAAGTGCTTGCCATGAACTGTTAATTAGTTCCCGATGAGCTACAATGACAGCAAGATGATTGCGACTAGCAGCATTCCGAACACGCTCACACCAGGAAGATGCATAGGAAATGCATGCCGCTTCCCTACGACGATTAGTCTCCCTGGTTCGGCTCGAATCTGGTAATGCTCAGTCAATCCTATATTATCATATTTTACACTGTATTAATGTTAGAGGAATTTTATGTGTGCCGGTTTTTTCATGCACACATATAGGTCATGTTATTAAGTGCACATTACACAAATAACGTGTGCAAAGCCCGTGAGCACTGTCATATTGCAAGACAGGCCACGTTAACTCAACCAAACCAGTAACGCGAACGTCGTGCAAAGCTAAATATGTGCCTCGCTAGCATTTAGTCCAGCAGTTTGCTTGCCCATAATAGTGACTTCAGGATGCATTCATTCGTGTGTGATAAATTATATTCAACCTGGCATAGCTGTGTTTTTAAATATCCCTTACGACATCATTAAGTGAACTAATGTAGTTCAAACGAAATGTCGGATGTGCTCGATGTACCTGTTGGATGTAGTCACTTGTTGGATGCAGTCGCCCCTAGGTCACGATAGCCCCCTCGCCTGTTGGATGTGGTAGCTCCCCTGGGTCACGATATCACGGGTTGGCTGTGCTCGCCCCCTCGGTCACGATATCACGTGTTGGCTGTGCTCGCTCCCACGGTCACGATATCACGTGTTGGCTGTGGTCGCTCCCCTCGGTCACGATATCACGTGTTGGCTGTGCTCGCTCCCCTCGGTCACGATATCACGTGTTGGATGTGGTAGCTCCCCTCGGTCACGATATCACGTGTTGGCTGTGCTCGCTCCCCTCGGTCACGATATCACGTGTTGGCTGTGGTAGCTCCCCTCGGTCACGATATCACGTGTTGGCTGTGGTAGCTCCCCTCGGTCACGATATCACGTGTTGTCTGTGCTCGCTCCCCTCGGTCACGATATCACGTGTTGGCTGTGGTAGCTCCCCTCGGTCACGATATCACGTGTTGGCTGTGCTCGCTCCCCTCGGTCACGATATCACGTGTTGGCTGTGGTAGCTCCCCTCGGTCACGATATCACGTGTTGGCTGTGGTAGCTCCCCTCGGTCACGATATCACGTGTTGGCTGTGGTAGCTCCCCTCGGTCACGATATCACGTGTTGGCTGTGCTCGCTCCCTCGGTCACGATATCACGTGTTGGCTGTGGTAGCTCCCCTCGGTCACGATATCACGTGTTTTTTGGTCGATATCGTGTTGGTAGCTCCCTCGGTCACGATATCACGTGTTGGCTGTGCTCGCTCCCCTCGGTCACGATATCACGTGTTGGCTGTGGTAGCTCCCCTCGGTCACGATATCACGTGTTGGCTGTGCTCGCTCCCCTCGGTACGAATCAGTGTTGGCCTCGGTCACGATATCACGTGTTGGCTGTGTGTGGTAGCTCCCTGTCTCACTGTCCGGTCACGATATCACGTGTTGGCTATGGTAGCTCCCCTCGGTCATGATATCACGTGTTGGCTGTGGTAGCTCCCCTCGATCATGATATCACGTGTTGTCTGTGCTCGCTCCCCTCGGTCACGATATCACGTGTTGGCTGTGCTCGCTCCCCTCGGTCACGACAGCCCCGTCACGAGCCACCGGCCGGCCGTGGCGCTTGTTTGCGCGTCTGTGATTGCGCCTCGGTGTCGCATCGCGGCCGTGTGGACGCGTCACGCCAGGCCGTCGTCACGACCTGACGCGGCCGTCACGCCAGCCGGCGGGCGAGCACACGGCGGTACCGTCACGACCTGACGCGTCACGGCGGTACCGGCGCGGCCCCGCCTGATCCTCCTGGCCCACAGCAGCACCGGGATCAGGACCCACAGCAGTTACCTCAGACAGCAGCGTCTGAAGTAACTGCAGCCGGGGTAACTGCAGCCGGCGTAACTGCAGCCACATCACGGCAAACAGGTGACGGCACAACACTGCACCGCTTCTGGTCGAAAACCAATTTCGGTGGTTGTATTGCTACGAGTTGCATTTTCATTCTTGTACGGTCTTCCTTCCTGCAGTTGGGATGCAGACTGAGATGGGGTCAGACAGAAGGCTGACAGCCTCCAGAAGTTCCTGATAGCTAATGAGCTTGCTTCTCTGACCATGCTGATATGTGTCATATAACCCCCTGCCAGCATCAGCTGCGTGCCTGGCATTCCTCTACGAGGTGCCAGGTCGCATTAGGAGGTGTCCCGTCTCGTGCGAGCCTTTACTAGGTGAATTTTCATTCTCACACGGCCTTTCCTCCGGCACGAGCTGAGTGGTGCCGTATATTCCTCTGATATGGGTTCAGGCGAGACTATTCCCCGCATTTCGTGCTTGGTGAACCTGTGAGCCCAGTTCAAGGGAGACTGTTCGCTGCGTGTGTCTGTCGAACTATCGACATATGCGGCGGAGAATACAGCATCGGTCGCGATGCAACACGTGGGTATATCCGGTCCCTGGCGTAGGCAGCAGCAGCATAGCGTCTAGGACCGTGGGGCCGTCGGCAGCTCAGTGGTTAAGCTGAGCGTCCGGCATGCCAGAAATACGTGGTTCGATCCCCCACGGCGTCCGCTCTTCCTACCAGGACGAGAGGCCGGTGACATCATGCGGCCTCGGCTGCTGGCAGACCCGAGCTGACAGACCCGGCCGACAGGTCACCACCAGGTCACCACCGGGTCACCACCAGGTCACCACCGGGTCACCAGCGGTGTCGTGTCGGCGGCGTCGTGTCTCGTCAGCCGAGCTGACCGACCCGGCCGACAGGTCACCACCAGGTCACCACCGGGTCACCAGCGGTGTCGTGTCGGCGGCGTCGTGTCTCGTCAGCCGAGCTGACCGAGCCGGCCGACAGCGGCGCCCTGACAGCTGGGAAGCGGGTCAGCGGCCGGCCAGGCGCGTCGCCGCTCTCAGTTCCCATAGGTGGCGCCGGCCGGAATGTCACACATCTCGGCGCGCTATGGGCGCCGCGCTGGGAACTGGTGACGCGGCGGTGAGCGAGTGAGAGGGTGAGCGAGTGAGCGGCGGTCGATGTGCGGCGCCGGCTGGCACGTCGCCGGCAACGGAACGGCTGCAGTAGCTAACCGCTGTGTGTGCATCTGTACATGTGTGTACAATCAGGGCGAACATCACCAGTAGGGCGAATATTTCTTCATTGGGTGGTTTTCTACGCACTTTATGCATGGCTACGACTAATGGCGCCACTCGCGCCGTTTCGCCGGTGGGCCGCGGGATTGGGAAATGTTCCGAATGGTGCGAGTGTTGAACCCGGGACCTTTGGTATCCAGAGCTTAACACCTTAACCATTCGGCCAGCCCCGCCCCTGGATCGCGAAGATATAAATTGCGATAGCATAGAGGGGTGCGGCTGAAAGAGCACCATGGTGGAAGCGGCAGATATGTTGGACTAGGACGGAACATGGATATATTGATTTAAATCCACGATTAAAGGAGAGTTACACATATGCATTGTATGCATTGCACCTGTGAATTACACCAATGCATATGTATTATGAGCATTGCAAACACAATTGCCAATACATATTGATATGCATCAAGCATTGTTATTGCCAGTCGGAATGCGGGAGACTCGTTCCAACAATGCCCATGCTTAACATTTATCCTACATCGTTGCATACAAACAAAAAATCTCCATTGGACTACACGCACTGTAGACGGTGAAGTCGACAATTCGCCACGCGCCGCTGTCGGTGGAGCTCACAGTACTCCACCCGTTGCGGTCCCTGGAGCTGACAGTATCCCACGTACTCCACCCGTGCGGTCCCTGGAGCTGACAGTATCCTCACAGTACTCCACCCGTTGCGGTCCCTGGAGCTGACAGTATCCCCAAAGCTTTTGTAGGGCGAAGCTTCTGGTTCAGAGGTGGAATGATACCTTCAGGGGACTGACGAAAGAATAGGGCTCGATGATCACAACTGATAGGCGAGGAAAGGAACAGGGAAGTTTTCTGGTGGTAGATATAGAAAAGGATCATGATGGGAGGACGGAGCTAATGTAACAGGCAGACATGATACCGACAGCTGAAATGACACGAAGCTATTGTTGGTGGCATGTACAACACATATAGCCATTGTCAGCCGCCAGGGATAGTGAGAAGTGGCGCTATCAGCCGCGGCGGCAGTGACAGGAAGTGGTGTTATATGAAGGGGCACTATCGGCCACTGAGGGTGGCTAAAGGGCTTCTGGTGGTGCAGGATGAGTAGGATTATTACCGGAAGGGAAATCGCAATTTCCCAGGGTGCTAGGAAGGCACTGTTAGCTATCGAGGTTTCGAGAAGACGCCGCCAGCTCTCGAGACGTCGAAAATTCACCGCCAGCTTTCGAGGTGTCGGGACGGCATCGCCAGCTGTCAAGGTGTCGATAATTCACCGCCAGCTGTCGAGGTGTCGGGAAGGCACCACCAGCTGTCGAGGTGTCGGGAAGGCACCGCCAGCTGTCGAGGTGTCGGGAAGACACCGCTAGCTGTCGAGGTGTCGGGAAGGCACCACCAGCTGTCGAGGTGTCGGGAAGACACCGCTAGCTGCCAAGGTGTCGGGAAGACACTGCAGCCGGCCGGGACTGACAACAAGCGACGCCCGCTGGGCGGCGGCGGGCGACAGGAGGGGACACGGCCGGCCCGCCGGGCTGGCATGCGGCCGCCAGTTGCGGTGGCCGGTTCCCAGGCGGCGGCCGCCTCCGCTCGGGTGTGAATCAATTATCGGCGCTGGTCAGCCAAGGTCGCGCTGTGACGACGCGCTCGCTGCCGCGGCGAAAGGCACGATGTGAGAACGCAGCGGTGCGCGGCCGTGCTGCTAGCCGACCGCCGCGCCGCCGGCGGCAGCCGACCGAAGGTATGACACTGAGTGGGTCCGGATGTCGACATTCCTCGTCGCCGTTGGTCGATACGGCTGTGATCGGCGGGGTAATTTCCGACAAGTCGGAGTGTTCACCACGACCGTCCGAAACACCACCTGGGGAACCTGGCCCAGCCGCCAAGGCGATGGAGAAGTCGTCGCTTGGTACGGACACCAGTCACGACCCCGTGTTTGACTGAATCGGTGTCGTGCTGTTCCGCGGCGCATGACCTGTGCACACTGCACAGGCAACTCGGCGGCGCCTCCCCCAGCGCCACCACGGCGAGCCTGTGTGGCGCACAAATCGCCGACCGGGCCGCAAAAAGTGCGCTTCTCACGATAGCGGGGCGACGATCGGCCATCCCGGCGGCGGCGCACGTGACGCTATGTCCACATCAGCACGCCTGTGGGAACGGAGACGACTCGCCGCCGCTGTGAGAACTGAGGTGGCTGGTCCACGCAGGCGCCGCGCCGCCGCTGCCATCTGTTGGCAGACACTGGAGATACTGACGGACCAGGGCTCATCAAACATAACATTTGGAACGGGTTTGGTTATACACCAGTGGTGAGTTCTTTTGGCACATCATTTTGTTTTCGAAGTAGCGTACGTCGTAATGGCCATGACCTGTTCATTATGCTGTACATAGCTATATGCCATATTATAATATGTATATATATACACACATATATATATATATATAAATATATATATATATATATATATATATATATATATATATATATATATATATATATATATATATGTATATATATATATATATATATATATATATATATATATATATATATATATATATATATATATATATATATATATATATATATATACATACGTATATACATATATGTAATATGTAATATAACATAATATAAGTGCATGCATAGGTTAATTCACCATGAATGGGTCCATTAATATGCAAACCGCTCTACAAAATATTTGCGATAAATGATCGTTTTTGATGACATGTCGATATCACAGCTCATCAATGAAGAGTTCTTGATTGGAGGACTATGGCAATTGGCAGATATCACAGCTCAACGATGCACACAGTTGTTGATTGGCAGACTATGAGAACTTGGTGGCAGGAACTGGGCGGCAGGAACTGGGCGCCAGGAACTGGGCGGCAGGAACTGGGCGGCAAGAAGTCTGGTCTGAACTCTGTCTGTTTGATGGCCACGAAATGCGAAAAGGCTCAAACATCGATTGCACTTAATTTTCTTTCGAGAGGACTTCGCTGCATGTCGTCGTGACATGGCCCACGGGGAAGGCTCGGGCGACCCGAACATCGCTACTTGTCGCCGCAATATAGCCCACGGGCATGGCACGGGCGACCCGAACATTGTCGCATGTCTGCGTGACAATGCCCGCGGGCATGCGCCACCTCTGACGTGTTGCTCCCTGCCCGGCTGCTGAGATGCTCAGCACGGTGGTGCGCAGACGGCCATTGTTCGCCATCCGTTATCCGTTATCGCCGGGGAGCGGCAGCCGGCCGCTGAGCACGGTGCACACGAGCCGGAGCGGCAGGTGCGGCCGCGCATGGCTTACCTCGTGAGAGCGCCCTGCATATGTAGGAGAACAGGGCCAGGTGTGTGTAGGAGCACAGCGCCTGATAGACGGCGCTCTGTTATGTAGAAAACAGCGCCCTGCATATACAGGATCACAGGGCTAGGTACGTGTAGGAGCACAGCGCTTATGTAGACCGCGTGTGTATGAGCCTGCTAGGAGTACGGGCCGTGTTGTGTAGGAGCCCGCGCTCTGTAGATGTAGAAACACAGCGCCCTGCATATGTAGGAGCACAGGGCCAGGTGTGTGTAGGAGCACAGCGCTCTGTAGATGTAGAAACACAGCGCCCTGCATATGTAGGAGCACAGGGCCAGGTGTGTGTAGGAGCACAGCGCTCTGTGTATGTAGAAACACAGCGCCCTGCATAAGTATGAGTACAGGGCCCTGTAGTGTATGTGTAGGAGCACGGCGCTCTGTATATGTAGAAACACAGCGCCCTGCATATACAGGATCACAGGGCTAGGTACGTGTAGGAGCACAGCGCTCTGTGTATGTAGAAACACAGCGACCTGCATAAGTATGAGTACAGGGCCCTGTAGTGTATGTGTAGGAGCACAGCGCTCTGTGTATGTAGAAACACAGCGACCTGCATAAGTATGAGTACAGGGCCAGTGTTGGGTAGGAGTCGCTCTGTGTATGTAGAAACACAGCGACCTGCATAAGTAGGAGCACATGACCCTGTAGTGTATGTGTAGGAGCACGGCGCTCTGTATACGTAGAAACACAGCGCCCTTCATATGTAGAAGCACAGGGCCAGGTATGTGTAGGAGCACAGCGCCCTGCATATGTAGAAACACAGCGCCCTACATAAGTATGAGTACAGGGCCCTGTAGTGTATGTGTAGGAGCACGGCGCTCTGTATATGTAGAAACACAGCGCCCTGCATATGCAGGATCACAGGGCTAGGTATGTGTAGGAGCACAGCGCTCTGTGTATGTAGAAACACAGCGCCCTGCATAAGTAGGAGTACAGGGCCCTTAGTGTATGTGTAGGAGCACGGCGCTCTGTATATGTAGAAACACAGCGCCCTGCATATACAGGATCACAGGGCTAGGTATGTGTAGGAGCACAGCGCTCTGTGTATGTAGAAACACAGCGACCTGCATAAGTATGAGTACAGGGCCCTGTAGTGTATATGTAGGAGCACAGCGCTCTGTGTATGTAGAAACACAGCGACCTGCATAAGTATGAGTACAGGGCCCTGTAGTGTATGTGTAGGAGCACAGCGCTCTGTGTATGTAGAAACACAGCGACCTGCATAAGTATGAGTACAGGGCCCTGTAGTGTATGTGTAGGAGCCCGGCGCTCTGTATATGTAGAAACACAGCGCCCTGCATAAGTATGAGTACAGGGCCCTGTAGTGTATGTGTAGGAGCACGGCGCTCTGTATATGTAGAAACACAGCGCCCTGCATATGCAGGATCACAGGGCTAGGTATGTGTAGGAGCACAGCGCTCTGTGTATGTAGAAACACAGCGCCCTGCATAAGTATGAGTACAGGGCCCTGTAGTGTATGTGTAGGAGCACGGCGCCTGTATATGTAGAACACAGCGCCCTGCATATACAGGATCAGGGCTAGGTACGTGTAGGAGCACAGCGCTCTGTGTAGTGAAAAGCCTGCATAAGTATGAGTACAGGGCCCTGTAGTGTATGTGTAGGAGCACAGCGCTCTGTGTATGTAGAAACACAGCGACTTGCATAAGTATGAGTACAGGGCCCTGTAGTGTATGGGTAGGAGCACAGCGCTCTGTGTATGTAGAAACACAGCGCCCTGCATATGCAGGATCACAGGGCTATGTATGTGTAGGAGCACAGCGCTCTGTGTATGTAGAAACACAGCGACCTGCATAAGTATGAGTACAGGGCCCTGTAGTGTATGTGTAGGAGCACAGCGCTCTGTATATGTAGAAACACAGCGACCTGCATAAGTATGAGTACAGGGCCCTGTAGTGTATGTGTAGGAGCACAGCGCTCTGTGTATGTAGAAACACAGCGACCTGCATAAGTATGAGTACAGGGCCCTGTAGTGTATGTGTAGGAGCACAGCGCTCTGTGTATGTAGAAACACAGCGCCCTGCATATGCAGGATCACAGGGCTTAGGCATGTGTAGGAGCACAGCGCTCTGTATATGTAGAAACACAGCGCCCTGCATATGCAGGATCACAGGGCTAGGTATGTGTAGGAGCACAGCGCTCTGTGTATGTAGAAACACAGAGACCTGCATAAGTATGAGTACAGGGCCCTGTAGTGTATGTGTAGGAGCACAGCGCTCTGTATATGTAGAAACACAGCGACCTGCATAAGTATGAGTACAGGGCCCTGTAGTGTATGTGTAGGAGCACGGCGCTCTGTATATGTAGAAACACAGCGCCCTGCATATACAGGATCACAGGGCTAGGTATGTGTAGGAGCACAGCGCTCTGTGTATGTAGAAACACAGCGACCTGCATAAGTATGAGTACAGGGCCCTGTAGTGTATGGGTAGGAGTAAGCGCTTTGCATGCGTAGGAAAGCAGCGCTCCGTATATTTAGATGCGCAACGCCCCGTATATTCAGAAACACAACGCTCTATATATGTAGCAACAAAGAGCCCAGTGCATGTAGCAACTCAACACGCTGGCCATGCAGGAGCACAGTCCCCTTTATATGTAGCAGCTCAGTACGCTGAATATATAGGAGCACAGCGCCCTATATATGCAGCAGCTCAGCACGCTGAACTGAACATATAGGAGCACAGTGTTCGAGGTCGTTGGATCCTCCGTCTTATCGCACGAAATGTCACCGACTATTAAATGTGGCCGTCGATTAATCCTGCAGTCCGTGTGTGCAAGCTGACACATTGCAGTGTGCTATGGCACCAGAGGGTGCCCAGTGGTGCTGGCGCACCTGTGCCATGACCATAACAGTGTGCTCTATCACCAGAGGGTGCCCAGTATTGCTGGTGCACCTGTGTCATGACCATAACAGTGTGCTGTATCACCAGAGGACGTCCAATGGTGCTGGCGCACCTGTGCCATGACCATCACAGTGTGCTATATCACCAGAGGGTGCCCAGTGGTGCTGGTGCACCTGTGTCATGACCATAACAGTGTGCTGTATCACCAGGGGGTGCCCAGTGGTGCTGGCGCACCTGTGCCATGACCATCACAGTGTGCTATATCACCAGAGGGTGCCCAGTGGTGCTGGCGCACCTGTGCCATGACCATAACAGTGTGCTGTATCACCAGGGGGTGCCCAGTGGTGCTGGCGCACCTGTGCCATGACCATAACAGTGTGCTGTATCACCAGAGGGTGCCCAGTGGTTCTGACGCACATATATCATGACTAAATGCATCTATTTTTGCATGCCACATGAATTAATTAATTTTGGCAAATACAGATTTTATCACCGCAGCAATCTATGCAGCTAAGGGTTATTGTTACAGATTGTTGGAGCTGTTGCAGATCGTCAGAACAGTTGCAGTCTGTTAGAGCCATTTATATGCTGTTATATGTATGCAGGTAAATCCGTTGCAAACCGTTAAAGCTGTTGCATACTGTTAGTGCCGTTGCAAACCGTTAGAAAGTGATGATTTGCTTTTCAATGTAGTTATCACAGCACTGTTCAGCACAAATCATTGTTGAATAGTTGGCGGTCGTATCGAAATATCGAAGTAGTAAGGAAGTTGGCAAAGTAGTAGCCACAGTGAAATTAAGTAATTCAGTGTATTAGGCGCTCAATCCCAAAGTTTAATGTCCATCCCTTGTCTTGGAGAAAGTTGTTTATTTCTGGTACATTACATACGAATTTAGTTTCATGCTGCTAATGAGCATTATATTGAATAGTTCAAAGCGCATTGTTCATTGCTACGTTTTCGGACACTACTTCGGAAACTTCTAAAACCAGATCTTCGCTTGGCCTCACCTGACCCTCGACCTATTGGTCTAGAAGAACGAACTTGTATGTTGTTCGTTCTCTAATATTCTGCAAAATGACGTGCTGCCCTTTTGATTCGTCTCTCGTATTTCGTCCTGTAGAGGACGATTAAAAGTAAAATTCCTCCGTTTTGCGACAGATTGACCTGTAACCTGTAAGATGAAGATCAACCTGTCAGATAACCATGGGTGGTCAATCAGTGACCCGAAGTACAGAAACTGAGGTCATTGCAAAAGCTTAGCATGTGCATCACATCGTTTTTCACGGCGCAGTCCATAGCGCATTCATGGTAAAGTTGTGTCTCGCTACCAATTTCTGGCTGCCCTGTGCTTACAACAAGACGTGAAATCCGCGCACCTTCACTGTTCAGCCGATTTGCGTGCACTAATTCAAATTGACTTAAAACTTCCTGGGCCATACAAAGGCTCTTTTTGAAAACGTTCCACCTGATTTCGAATACATCCAAGTATCAAATGTAGATAATTTTACGATGGCCCACTCCTGAACCTTGCTTCTCGCTTGGACTTAATTTCACATTACAGCTCTCTCCCGCTGGCTAGATCAACATATTTTATCATATGCTAATTTCAAGCGAATCGACAAATGAATGCAGAATCGCTGTAGCAATTGCATTGTTTTCCGTCCGAGCAAATTGAGCTGGCAGCAGTTGCAGTGAGGTACACAGTTGCGTATATTGGTGATTCCGTGGTACGCATGGCTCAGTGTTAAAATAATGATTTCTCGTTAGTTGTGAGATGTCGAAACGAGTACAGCAGGAGGTCGAAGTCACCATGGAAACAACGCTGTTTAAAATACTTCGGTCCGTAAAACCCAGTTTTGAGAGAATTGCGAAAAAGTACCCGTATTGCATGTTTTTGAAGGTTACTAATTTGGGGATACCGATATCAACTATAACGGTAAAAGTCCATACGCTGTAAACTTGTACTGTATAACACAGCATATCATAATTAATATGTTTAACTGGAAATGCACTACGGAATGTTCGTTATCACGATCCTGGATCTGTTATGGTGAGCCTAGGCATGATAGTTATAAAAGAAACACCGTTAGAATCGATGCGTGAAGACTACACAAGCACGTAAAAAGAAGCACGATTTCGATACTTCTTTGGGAAGGATTTCGATTCAGTGTTCACTAAGTGGCACATTCCACCCTATTTCACGAATAATTTATCGCTGCATTGGCTCAAACTGGGGAAAATTGCGATGTATTCAGGTCAACTTGTTCAAGTGGACAAGGTCGTCTCACTGAAGCATGCACGCCACCCGTCAGAGCGGTGTCCCTCTCTGCTCCGCTGAGCCACCAGCCCCAGTCATCCTTCCGGCTAATAGACACACCGCAAATAGGCTGGTAAACAATGCCCTTTGTTTTGTCTCGTCATGATAACGATGCAGCAATTACCTCATGGTCGAGCAGATTTTGTCCGCCTGGCCTGCAGGACAGTGTTCGGTGTCAGCCTGGCCTACAGGGCCGTGTTCGGTGTCAGCCTGGCCTGCGGGACAGTGTTCGGTGTCAGCCTGGCCTACAGGGCCGTGTTCGGTGTCAGCCTGGCCTGCGGGACAGTGTTCGGTGTCAGCCTAGCCTGCAGGACAGTGCTCGGTGTCAGCCTGGCTTGCAGGACAGTGTTCGGTGTCAGCCTGGCCTGCAGGGCAGTGTTCGGTGTCAGCCTGGCCTGCAGGACAGTGTTCGGTGTCAGCCTGGCCTGCAGGACAGTGTTCGGTGTCAGCCTGGCCTGCGGGACAGTGTTCGGTGTCAGCCTGGCCTGCAGGACAATGTTCGGTGTTAGCCTGGCCTGCAGGACAGTGTTCGGTGTCAGCCTAGCCTGCGGGACAGTGTTCGGTGTCAGCCTAGCCTGCAGGACAGTGTTCGGTGTTAGCCTGGCCCGCGGGACAGTGTTCGGTGTCAGCCTGGCCTGCAGGACAGTGTTCGGTGTTAGCCTGGCCCGCGGGACAGTGTTCGGTGTCAGCCTAGCTCGTGTCAGCCTAACCTGCAGGACAGTGTTCAGTGTCAGCCTGGCCTGCAGGACAGTGTTCGGTGTCAGCCTGGCCTGCAGGCTTAGCTGCAGTGTTCGGTGTCAGCCTGGCCTGCGGGACAGTGTTCGGTGTCAGCCTAGCCTGCAGGACAGTGTTCGGTGTCAGCCTGGCCTGCAGGACAGTGTTCGGTGTCAGCCTAGCCTGCAGGACAGTGTTCGGTGTCAGCCTGGCCCGCGGGACAGTGTTCGGTGTTAGCCTGGCCTGCAGGGCAGTGTTCGGTGTCAGCATCTCCTATGAACTGTAAAATTATGAACTGCCTGGCTAAAGGCAGTCATTAATGATGACCATGCACAACAATGAAATCGAAAAGCACCAGGTATTAATACAAACTGACGCTGGAAGCACAAAACGATCATCAAACAAGGAGGGACAAGAAGATGTTGGCATGCCGGCAGTTACAATAATCTAACTATCAGCTGGTAAAGTAGCACAATTATCTACGGGGAATCCTGTGGACAGTCTTGCCGTTGTATACGGTTGGTTGTGGATGAACTTGAATTATTTAGGTATGATTTGAGTTCATGTGTATTTTCCAATCATCATTCTGCCAAGCTACATTCATCATTGTGCAACCACATTTCCTGTCCCTTTATCTCATGACGTCACATACTGAGTGACGTGACATATCAAGCTGGGAGCTTTGGATACAGTTATGACTATTTTGGTATTAATGGCGCACTAATGACAAATCCTGGAGGGAATTGAGTTAACACAGGGTCAGGATGTTCAAGCCTCAGAATGTTCAGGAAGCATGAAATAGTGTGTGAAGCGATGGCTGACCCGAACGTGAATCGCATTTAATCATTGAAGCCTGTATTGGTAAAACATTTTCAGAGTTATTTTTTTGAAGACATGTTTACATACCTGAACTACATAAGACAAATACGCTTTCATTAAGTAATACTACTTCGTTCGTCTATTGTTCACATGACAACTAAAAATTTACGGGCATTTTTGTACTGTTCCTGCTGCATCACATGGGATAGAAAAGAAGAAGCATTCGAAGAATACTACCTATTTTTCATGAACCTAAGCTTTCAAGCGATCGTTGGATGCTGGTGGCACTAGTAGGAGATAATCATGGTGTTGGCCATTTGGTTCTCATTACATTATCACACGCTTTAGCGGATACAGGTATTTTAATGAAACTTTCAGCGTTTGCTTATCTTTAGGGGTGCAACAAAACGTATGGGTTGAATTTTCTTTTCTTTTTCGTTTTTGACTACATACAAATTTTGCGTATTTGCCAAATTGCAATTCAAATACAGGATTCTGGCTAAAGTACACATTATTATTGGGGCAAGTTGACTTCCAACAATGTTTCTCGGTCTGCTCTACCCATTGGAAAAGGAAAATTAAAGAAAACTTGAAAATTCATAATTTTGAAATTTCAAAACAAAATATTTGGGTGGGGGGCCAAAAAATTATAGCCCTAGTCGATTTCGTTGTCCTTTTCTCATTCCAAATACATTTTTTTTTTTCATATATCCCCAAAATGAACTCCTCAGAGTCAAAAACATAATGTAAGTCGTGAAAAGTCGTGAAAACCTAGCCCCCTGGTGACGTCACTTTTGGGGGAAAAACTGTTTTGGAGGGGGGACCCGGACCCTAATCGTCAAGCGCTTTCCGATGACACCTCTTTCGTCTTCATGCGATGCTTAGTTTGGATTTTAGAGGGGGTCTTCAGCCGCCGCCCCCTCCCCCCCCCCTGAGACGGGGTGTGATGATTGGACCGGAAAGACGGTAGCGGGTTAATGCATTTCCTGGTGATTCATTTCTTGAGTGTCGATGTTGGGTACTTTCAGTTAGCACCAAATATGAAAGACGAAGGAGTTTAGCATGGCAACTAAAACAGCTCAACTATCGATGGTGCGGGCCGGAAATCTGACCATGGAATGTGAAGTATATTGTACATATTTAATGTGAAGCTTGAATAATTCATAAAATTCAGTTCTGAATTCCGAATCTAGGAGTAGAAGGATAAAAACCTTGCATGTGGTGAGTAGCATGTTACAGACTAGTAAATATGGATGAATGCCTTGTCCATGACATCCATTTTGCTGAATTGCCTTGGATTAAGAAGACAAATATTAAGTTGGGAATTTTAAGAGAGGCATAGTATTAAATTTTTTATCCAACTATGAAATCCTGCCGAAGTCAAAATTACTTATTTTCCAGGGAATACTTGTTTATTCTTCATAGCAATGTGATTGGCATTAATCGTAATTGCCATGAAAAAAATGAAAGGAAGTGATGTGCATTACTTACCAACTATCATTAAGAAGCAATGGTAATGGTACATCATCTTAACCCGCGCCGTCTTTCCTGTCAAATCCTCCCACCCCGTCTCGGAGGGGGGGGGGCGGTTGAAGACCCCCCTCTAAAATATAAACTAAGCATCGAACGAAAACGAAAGAGGTGTCATCGGAAAGCGCTCGACGACTATGGTCCGGGTCCACCCCCCAAAGAAACTATCCCCAACAGTGACGTCACCAGTGGGGCTAGATTTTCACGACTTTTCACGACTTGCATTATGTTTTTTACTTTGGGGAGTTCATTTTGGGGATATATGAAAAAAACAAAATTTATTTGGAATGAGAAAAGGACAGCGAAATCGACCAGGACTACAATTTTTTGGCCCCCAAAAATAAAAATTTTATTTTTTTGAAAATGCAAAATTTTGAGTTTACAAGTTTTCTTTAATTTTCCTTCTCCAATTGGTAGAGCACATCGAGCAATGTTGTTGGAAGTCAACTTGCCCTAATATAGAATGCTTACTTTAGCCAGAATCCTGTTTGTTTGTTTATTGGCTGGTTCACGACACACTTTATGCACATTCACGGCTAATGGCGCCGCCCACACTGTTTCGCCGGTGGGCCGCGGGATTGGGAAATGTCCTGAGTGGCGCTAGAGTCGAACCCGGGACCTTTGGTACCCGTAGCCCGACACCTTAACTACTCGGCCATTCCCGCCCCAGCCAGAATCCTGTGTTTGAACTGCAATATGGCAAATACGCAAAATTTATATGTAGTCAAAAATGAAAAAAATGAAAAATTCCACTCGTACGTTTTGTTGCATCCATAAAGATAAGCAAACGCTGAAAGTTTCATTAAAATGTCTGTATCCGTTAAAGCGTGACAACTGGTTGCACTTTTGTGGAGGTGACCTCACTTGGTCTTGACTAACTCGTTGACCCTAGATGACCTGACTTAAAAATTTTGAATTAGCATGTCAAATTGAGGTGGGGAAAAGGTATGCCAAATGGGGGCGCGGTGCCGCACGCCGTTCGTCCGTTATCCGCGAAAAACCTGAGGGGGGCGGTTGAAGACCCCCCCCCCCGAGACGGGATGGGTTAATATAAGGCGCTACATTTCTAGTCTGATGCCATGTGATCATTGTCATTTCGGCCTGGATACATCCATATTGTACTGTTCACTATCTGGTGAAACAAAGTTCCATTTTTAGCTTTATTGCAGCTGCTAGTCTTACTGTTGAAAGCTGCATGTCATGAGCATGTTGGAGCTATCAACCAATTTCTTTGATAATCTGCTGTTTTGAAGAATTAGCCTGCCACAAATCTTTAATATACGTGAGTATTTATCATCAACTTCTTCAATGCAAGCTTACTGACGGAAATGTTGAGCCGTGATTCACAAGCTGCATGGTGATTCTGAACAATACATTTTGTGTACAATTTGTATTGATTTTGATTTTAAAAAATTGATCCAAATCAAATGATAGACCGGGTGAAAGACCAACATGCATTCCAAGACCGGCCGAGAAGCTCGTCGGAACTGACCGGCCTTTCCGACGGGGCTTTCGGCTCTAAGAAACCATAAGATAGTGGAAATTATAATCCATTTGACAGGACAAAGTTTCAGGAACCAATTTTCAGTCGATTCGCATTGGAGAAAGTCCCAGCCAGCTGCCGGCACTTGACCTTCGTGAGCGCGTCGTGTCAGAACAAGTCTGGCGAACGTGCCGGACTCCAGGAGATACTATGTGGAGCAGAGGTCGTCTCCAGCGGGTTGGTGTACTGCTTCTCCATCGGTCGCCATGAGAAGGAGCACTACACCAGGTCACATGCTGCTAGGCGTCAGGAGCGCCGAGAGAGGCCGTACACCGTCGCACTTCCTCGATAACAACGAGTCTGAAGTCGGCGGATTCGACTGACGTGCGTCACATGCGTATTTCGGGCGTATCTTGTGCCTGATGTGAGATGACCCAACACAAGGTAGCCTGTGATAACAGTTCGGTAAGTGAACTGTCCCGTGAAACCATCGGTGGTCAAAGGGATCAGAGGGGTCAGAGGGTCGAGTACCCGGGTGAAGGTCGTGACGGGCAAACAGAGAGTAATAATACGTTACTAAGGCTGAATGGCCGAACGATGTTCGCCAACCGGTTATCCAGGAGCAACTTCTGCAGCAGAGATCTCGCCAGACGGTGAGACTGTGGGAAACACCATACTAATGCTTAATCGGTTATGTGTAATGGTCGTAACCTTTGGCAATTGTGCTATATCTCAGAAGCTACTCTTCAGCGGCGCAAATGGAACAAAACTGGTTTTATCTGTTTAATGGGCTACGCGTCATTATCATGATGGCCTACGGCGAGGCAGTAGCAGTAGTGTCGAGGGCGTAACGGCACTCACTGCAGCCGCCTCGCCAAGCGCTGCAATAGCCAGCTGATGACGCATCAGCAGAGGTGGGCCCACACAGCACTAGCTCGGAGCTAGTTGCCTGCACTTCATGGGAGACAGCTCTCCAAGCGTCTTCCAAGTCGACGAGCGGCAGACGGAAGTTGGATCCAACGAGCTGAGAGCCGACGCTAGACTCTCGAGCCGCCAGTCGCCGCACACAGTACAGGACCGTGACCTGCCACTGCCGACAGTGAAGTGTTCCCCGCACACAGTACAGGACCGTGGCCTGCCACTGCCGACAGTGAAGTGTTCCCCACACACAGTACATGACCGTGACCTGCCACTGCCGACAGTGAAGTGTTCACCACACACAGTACAGGACCGTGACCTGCCACTGCCGACAGTGAAGTGTTCCCCACACACAGTACAGCACCGTGGCCTGCCACTGCCGACAGTGAAGTGTTCCCCGCACACAGTACAGGACCGTGACCTGCCACTGCCAACAGTGAAGTGTTCCCCCCACAGTACAGGACCGTGACCTGCCACTGCCGACAGTGAAGTGTTCCCCGCACACAGTACAGGACCGTGACCTGCCACTGCCGACAGTGAAGTGTTCCCCGCACACAGTACAGGACCGTGACCTGCCACTGCCGACAGTGAAGTGTTCCCCGCACACAGTACAGGACCGTGACCTGCCACTGCCGACAGTGAAGTGTTCCCCGCACACAGTACAGGACCGTGACCTGCCACTGCCGACAGTGAAGTGTTCCCCGCACACAGTACAGGACCGTGACCTGCCACTGCCGACAGTGAAGTGTTCCCCGCACACAGTACAGGACCGTGACCTGCCACTGTCAACAGTGAAGTGTTCCCCGCACACAGTACAGGACCGTGACCTGCCACTGCCGACAGTGAAGTGTTCCCCGCACACAGTACAGGACCGTGACCTGCCACTGCCGACAGTGAAGTGTTCCCCGCACACAGTACAGGACCGTGACCTGCCACTGCCGACAGTGAAGTGTTCCCCGCACACAGTACAGGACCGTGACCTGCCACTGCCGACAGTGAAGTGTTCCCCGCACACAGTACAGGACCGTGACCTGCCACTGCCGACAGTGAAGTGTTCCCCGCACACAGTACAGGACCGTGCCACTGCCGACAGTGAAGTGTTCCACACAGCAGGAAGGATCGTGACCTGCCCACTGCCGACAGTGAAGTGTTCCCCGCACACAGTTAGGATCGTGACCGTGACCGACCACTGCCGACAGAAGTGACCGTGACCTGCCACTGCCGACAGTGAAGTGTTCCCCGCACACAGTACAGGACCGTGACCTGCCACTGCCGACAGTGAAGTGTTCCCCGCACACAGTGTAGGAGGATCGTGACCGTGACCGACCACTGCCGACAGTGAAGTGTTCGCCCCACACAGTGTAGGAGGATCGTGACCCTACTGCCGACAGTGAAGTGTTCGCCACACACAGTGTAGGAGGATCGTGACCGTGACCGACCACTGCCGACAGTGAAGTGTTCCCCGCACACAGTGTAGGAGGATCGTGACCGTGACCGACCATTGCCGACAGTGAAGTGTTCGCCACACATCAGTGACCGTGACCGACCACTGCCGACAGTGAAGTGTTCCCAGCAAGTTAGGAGGATCGTGACCGTGACCGACCACTGCCGACAGTGAAGTGTTCCCCGCACACAGTGTAGGAGGATCGTGACCGTGACCGACCACTGCCGACAGTGAAGTGTTTACCACACACAGTGTAGGAGGGTCGTGACCGTGACCGACCATTGCCGACAGTGAAGTGTTTACCACACACAGTGTAGGAGGATCGTGACCGTGACCGACCACTGCCGACAGTGAAGTGTTCGCCACACACAGTGTAGGAGGATCGTGACCGTGACCGACCACTGCCGACAGTGAAGTGTTCGCCACACACAGTGTAGGAGGATCGTGACCGTGACCGACCACTGCCGACAGTGAAGTGTTGTACCGTACCACCATACAGTGTAGGAGGATCGTGACCGTGACCGACCATTGCCGACAGTGAAGTGTTTACCACACACAGTGTAGGAGGGCCGTGACCGGCCGCCACCGACAGCCCGACGGTCGGCTGCCTGCTGGGTCAGGTCGACTCTAGTGGCGGCACGCTCGTGCGTCGCCCATCCATCAGGAGCGGCCGCCGGCCAACACGACAATGCCTCATGTGTCGGCTGTCGAGACGTCGCTGTTGCCGGCGCGGTAGCCGCACATATTTGTCGTCCATTGGACGCGTGGCCTCTTCATCACGACGGCGAGACAGGCGTCGAGAGGCGACCGTCTGACCTCCGCACCGGCCGCCCCCGCGGCGGCCGCGTCGACTCGTCCGCCGGCCGCGGCGGAAACGGCCACGGCTCTCCGGCAGCTGGCGGCCCGTGTCACGTGGCGGCCGTCGTGGGCAGCCGGCGCGTGTCCGGCCCGATCACGTGACTGGTCAGACGAGCACCTGCCCGCCTCGGATCCTCCGATTTCGAGATGGCCGCATGCCAATATCGCATCTGTCGCGAGTGCACGTGGCACTGGTACGGCTGAGACACGGCCAAGGCTGTGATACTACCTTGATACGGCCGTGGTACAACTGTGGTACTACCGTGGTACGGCCGTGGTACAACTGTGGTACTACCGTGGCTCGGCCGTGGTACAACTATGGTACAACCATGGCACGGCCGTGATTCGGCCGTGGCACGACCGTGGTATGTGGCTGTGGGACGACCACAAGGTTTAGACCCTGGCTTTGGTGATCTAGATCCGACTAAAGCATTATCATCCGGAACGACTGGATGCTGCATAGAGTTCTGGAAGCCACTGGTGATAATCCGCATCATTATGCCTCCTGGGAACCAGAGGCGAAATATAAACGAGGTGGTGAACTCGTCTAATCTGGCGGTTAATAACGCTTCCATAAGGTATATTAGATTCCTCTGAATATGTTCTTGGCAAAGGGTCGAACATTTAACGAGTGTGAGAAACGTCGGCTGATTAGCATAAATCGCTCCATATTTCGTGCACTTAGGCGTATCTGGTCAGCCCTGAATGCCTCCAGGTCTGAATGCTGCCGGTGCTTCGTCAAAATTGTTTATCGACAACTGTATTTGTGGAGTAGTGGCACCAACTCAGCGTTATGACTATCAAGAAGCGCGGAATTTAAACGATGAGCGTGCTTAGGCGCGGGCAAGGAGAACGAGAGTTGAAGGGCTGGCACTGCCATGTTGGCTTCCCAGATTGTGGCCCAGTCACCAGAGAAGTGGCAGGTTTCCTACTTTTATGTTAGCTGCCGGGAGTATGGCCCGTCGCTTAGTCATCATACTTTATTATCGTGATTATAATCAGAATAGCATGCCAGATGGCCAGTTGGATACCAAATACTGTACATGTGTACACATGTATCTGTACATGTGTGCAAATGTAGCATAATTATGACGCCGTATTGGCTGTGCTGGTCATCCAGCCAGAGGCCTCCATCGGCACATAGAGCGTGACGGCTATCCTAACCATCTGGCCAGAGGCTTCCCGCCGGTGCATGCAGCGTGCTGCAGGCTATCCCGTCCATCCGACCAGAGGCTTCCCGCCGGTGCATGCAGCGTGCTGCAGGCTGTCCCGTCCATCGCCAGAGGTTCCCATGCAGCGTGCTGCAGGCTGTCCCGTCCATCTGACCAGAGGCTTTCCGCCGGTGCATGCAGCGTGCTGCAGGCTATCCCGTCCATCTGGCCAGAGGCTTCCCGCCGGTGTATGCAGCGTGCTGCAGGCTGTCCCGTCCATCCGACCAGAGGCTTCCCGCCGGTGCATGCAGCGTGCTGCAGACTATCCCGTCCATCCGACCAGAGGCTTCCCGCCGGTGCATGCAGCGTTCAGGTACCAGAGGCTTCCCGCCGGTGATGCAGCGTGCTGCAGGCTGTCCCGTCCATCTGACCAGAGGCTTCCCGCCGGTGCATGCAGCGTGCTGCAGACTATCCCGTCCATCCGACCAGAGGCTTCCCGCCGGTGCATGCAGCGTGCTGCAGGCTGTCCCGTCCATCTGGCCAGAGGCTTCCCGCCGGTGCATGCAGCGTGCTGCAGGCTGTCCCGTCCATCCGACCAGAGGCTTCCCGCCGGTGCTCCTCGGTGTGCAATGCTGCATATTGTGTCGCTCACAATCTCCGTCGTCGGGGGCAAGGACCCATGATCTTCCTCAGCACGCGAGCAGGCTAATCCGTGACGTTTCGGCCACATTCCGATTCCGTCCAGTTCAGCACGAATATCAGCCCAAAAAGGGCCCTTCTCGGGCTAAACCGGATCTCCACACCTTGTGGGTTATATTTGAGGTCCACATGGTCATGCGCATGAGTCCCTAAGACGCGTGTGGACTGATGTGGACCGTGGAGAACACATCATACCCTGTATTTCTAGAACATGCATTTGCCCCTACATACCTCCCTCACTCCCGCTATATTCAATACAAAGGAATTCACAATTCCATCCACGAACATTTCAGAAACGCGAAAATTGTTCGACGCCTATTGAACTTGTCTCAATCCATTTTGAAAGAATAGGTAGCACATGCGGATCCACTTGCTTACTTAATCGAAGTCTTCAGCGAAGTAACTAATTGAACCTCTGGACGGGTGCAATTTCTAGACGTCGTACTGTTTAATGGCTCCCATCATACGCGCTGACCACTAACCAGACCGCTTCAGCCGGCACTTCAGCTCGTCGGCTGGTCAAAAGTACCGCCGCGGAAATCCTCAGGTCGCGTCGTCGCGCCCCGTCGACCGTCGCCGTGCTGCCGTATCTCACGCGACCGACCGGCTCCCTGGCCGTCGCCGTCCTGCTGCATCTCACGCGACCGGCCGGCTCCCTGACCGTCGCCGTGCTGTCGTGTCTCACGCGACCGGCCGGCTCCCTGACCGTCGCCGTCCTGCCGTGTCTCACGCGACCGGCCGGTCCGACCGTCGCCGTGCTGTCGTGTCTCACGCGACCGGCCGGCTCCCTGACCGTCGCCGTGCTGCCGTGTCTCACGCGACCGGCCGGCTCCTGACCGTCGCCGTGCTGCCGTGTCTCACGCGACCGGCCGGCTCCCTGACCGTCGCCGTCCTGCCGTGTCTCACGCGACCGGCCGGCTCCCTGACCGTCGCCGTCCTGCCGTGTCTCACGCGACCGGCCGGCTCCCTGACCGTCGCCGTCCTGCCGTGTCTCACGCGACCGGCCGGCTCCCTGACCGTCGCCGTGCTGCCGTGTCTCACGCGACCGGCCGGCTCCCTGACCGTCGCCGTGCTGCCGTGTCTCACGCGACCGGCCGGCTCCCTGACCGTCGCCGTGCTGCCGTGTCTCACGCGACCGGCCGGCTCCCTGACCGTCGCCGTCCTGCCGTGTCTCACGCGACCGGCCGGCTCCCTGACCGTCGCCGTCCTGCCGTGTCTGCGACCGGGCCCCTGACCGTCGCCTGTCCTGCCGTGTCTCACGCGACCGGCCGGCTCCCTGACCGTCGCCGTGCTGCCGTGTCTCACGCGACCGGCCGGCTCCCTGACCGTCGCCGTGCTGTCGTGTCTCACGCGACCGGCCGGCTCCCTGACCGTCGCCGTGCTGCCGTATCTCACGCGACCGGCCGGCTCCCTGACCGCCGTCGGCTGGCCTCTGAGCCGATTGTGGTCGGTGGTCAGCGTCGCTGAAGGGGCGACGCACCCCGCCGCGATGATCTGTTCGCGTGCCGACCCTGTCTGCAGACCGCCCGCCCGGCTACGACGTTCACCCGACCCTCAGTGACGCGTGACGGTCCCTACTAGACGTGAAGGTTCCCTGTTAGACATAATCTATTGCTAGACGTGACAGTCACATGTCACAAGTGATGGTCCATTGCTAGACGTAGTGGTCCACTGCTTGACGCCACAACTCCCTCGCTAGACGTGGCAATCCCTATATTAGACGTGATAAACGAATCCTAGATGTGGCAGTCATGTACTAGATTGACTGTCTCAATGTTAGATGTGATGATCCTGTGCTAGACGTGGAAGTATCATGTTAAACGTGATAGTCGCCCGCTAAGCGTGAGGATCCGTGCTAGAAATGATGATCCTTGCTAAGCTTGATCGCCCCCTGCTAAACGTGATTAAATAATCGTCACCTGCTAGACGCTATGCTAGACATGAAGGTCATCCGCATGATGCCTACCCGGATATGGCTGGCTGTCTCGCTTTCTATGCTGAATGCGACAGTCCTCTGGGAGGCGCCACGGTCTTCTGGTGTAGCCGCTGGCGTCCGTGCGGACGTGACAACCGGCCAAGTAGTACGACCCCGTGACGGACGTTACGCTATGGTTCTCGACAGGCGTGACAGGCTGCGGAGACGTCATTGTCTCCTGGTAAACACGGCGGTCCTCTGACTGGCGTGACGGTCCTCACATCGCAGCCAGCAGCACCAGGTGTGATTCAGACGACTCCGGCTGGTCACGTGATTCAGACGACCCTGCCTGGTCACGTACGACAGAAAACCCTGCCGACAGGCATCACCGAAGCCTGCTGCGGAACGATGGCTGCGTGCATATCGTGGAGTGGTGGGTCAGGTGTATAAACCGTCAGTCTCCAGAAGTCACGGTAACTCTGCCGAAGGATGGTGGGACATGAGGGACGGACTGTCTGGCTGTCATGTCCGCTTGTTATAGCCCAGCACCAGATGTTATCAGAGTGTTCTCCGATATCCGTCACCTGTCGCGATCCTCGCACCACGCTGATGGCTGATCGGAACACGGCCTAGTCGCTCTGTCGGCCAACAGGCTATTGGCGCCCGGTTTGCTTCACCTGGTGTCGCGTTTCAAAAGGCGGGGACGATAACGTCGTGAGATTCGCCACGCGTACCGCGAGCCCCGGTCGCAGTAACATAGCGGACCTGCCCGGGGCGGCAGAAACCTGTCTACGCAGAACAGCAGAAGGCCTGTCGAAGCTGACAGGACAGCAGAACAGCAGCAGAACACCATGGCAGCAGGAGAAACAGCAAATGGGACGCCAGCTAAGCAGATCATGTGCAGTACACCCGAATCCTCACGGCTTCACACAGCAGAGCAATATAGGACACAACAGAACAGCATATGACACGCAGCAGAACAGCATAGGACACACAGCAGAGCACCGCAGGACACACAGCAGAACAGCATAGAACACACAGCATAACAGCTTAGGACACACAGCAGAACAGCATAGGGCACACAGCCGAACAGCGGTCGACAGATCCGGGAGTATTGTCATCCGACGGTCGTTTTCCCGTGCACTAGCCACGCCGCCACGGTCCGGTCCGCCGCAGTGTCGTTTCGGCGTATCCACGTCAGCGCGGCGGTGGCGGTGCGAGCTGTCGGTGCGTTGTGTCCGGTTCCGGCTCGTCGGCGCCGGCGTTCCCACGGCGGTGAGTCAGCGCGGCCGACCGCCGGCCACCGGCCACTGGTCACTGGAGCCGCGGCCGCCGGCCGGCACGTCGTCGACTGCGCGGCCGCCGCGCCGAGCCGGCCAGATTTTCCCCGCGTGAGTCATGTCCGGCTGGCTGCGTGTCGTGGGAGATGGTCACGTGACACCGACGAGGTGGTCACGGCTGGGGCTGCGACGCTGACGACGTGGTCACGGCTGGGGCAGTCACACTGATGAAATGGTCACGTGGCACTGACGAGGTGGTCACGGCCGGAGTTGTCACACTGACGAGGTGGTCACGGCTGGGGATGCGACACTGACGAGATGGTCACGGCTGGGGTTGCGACACTGACGAGGTGGTCGTTGCAGACTGTCAAGGTGGTCGGCTGGTTGGCATGCTCGTCTGGCTCCCATGGTCGGCTGGTTGGCATGGTCGGCTGGTTGGCATGCTCGTCTGGCTCCCATGGTCGGCGGGTTGGCATGGTCGGCTGGTTGGCATGGTCGGCTGGTTGACATGGTCTACTGGTTACTTTGCTCTCCATACAACCTCACGCCATCATCGTCCAGCTGTGAGTCACTGACGGCCCGGTGCGCAGCAGCTCGTAGTGCGTGGCTGACGTTGCTGACTCCGCTCGTAGTGCGTGGCTGACGTTGCTGACTCCGCTCGTAGTGCGTGGCTGACGTTGCTGACTCCGCTCGTAGTGCGTGGCTGACGTTGCTGACTCCGCTCGTAGTGCGTGGCTGACGTTTCTGACTCCGCTCGTAGTGCGTGGCTGACGTTGCTGACTCGCTCGTAGTGCGTGGCTGACGTTGCTGACTCCGCTTGTAGTGCGTGGCTGACGTTGCTGACTCCGCTCGTAGTGCGTGGCTGACGTTGCTGACTCCGCTCGTAGTGCGTGGCTGACGTTGCTGACTCCGCTCGTAGTGCGTGGCTGACGTTGCTGACTCCGCTCGTAGTGCGTGGCTGACGTTGCTGACTCCGCTTGTAGTGCGTGGCTGACGTTGCTGACTCCGCTTGTAGTGCGTGGCTGACGTTTCTGACTCCGCTCGTAGTGCGTGGCTGACGTTGCTGACTCCGCTTGTAGTGCGTGGCTGACGTTTCTGACTCCGCTCGTAGTGCGTGGCTGACGTTGCTGACTCCGCTTGTAGTGCGTGGCTGACGTTGCTGACTCCGCTCGTAGTGCGTGGCTGACGTTGCTGACTCCGCTCGTAGTGCGTGGCTGACGTTGCTGACTCCGCTCGTAGTGCGTGGCTGACGTTGCTGACTCCGCTCGTAGTGGGCTGACGTTGCTGACTCCGCTCGTAGTGCGTGGCTGACGTGCTGACTCCGCTTAGTGCGTGGCTGACGTTGCTGACTCCGCTTGTAGTGCGTGGCTGACGTTCTGACTCCGCTCGTAGTGCGTGGCTGACGTTTCTGACTCCGCTCGTAGTGCGTGGCTGACGTTGCTGACTCCGCTCGTAGTGCGTGGTTGACATTGCTGACTCCGCTCGTAGTGCGTGGCTGACAAGGCTGATTCCGCTCGAGCCAGTGCAGCCGCGAAGTCGGTGGGTGTCGGCGAATTCCTCGTGTTTTTTCCACAGCGACCACAGCTTTCCCGGACGGATATCCGTCACGAGAAGCAGTAGCTGAGCAGGATAATTCCGTTGCGACGGATTAGCACCGTGCGTTTCCAAGTGCAGCGTCAGACAAAGACCGTCACCCCCGCCGACCGACCACTGTCTCACTACTCGGACTGATCGCATCACAGTCGCACATCAGCAGGACTCGCCACCAGAGGCGCAGGCAATGGGGAGAGGGCCTTAGGAAAACTAAACATAGCTCTAGATCAAACAGGACATTTTGGCATTTGCACCGTTGTAAAACCGAAAGCGGGTTGCGGTGTTTTCGATATGGTGATGTTTTTGTGGGGAGGGGTTGGGGTTGGAACCCCATTAAGAAAAAATCCTGGCTTTGCCACTGGACGACGCAGTTGCGAACTTCCGTAGCTGTGCAGTAATTCCGTAGTAGTTCTGCTCAGAACGTTCTTATGCATCCGCGTGCATTCGACCGTGCTTATGACCGTTCCACGCGGTTGAAGCGGACCGGTCACAATGGGGAGGGCGGGGTGGCCGCGCACCATGAGGCTGGTGGTGCGGAGGAGCACGGGATGGATGGTGGTGCGAGTGAGGCCGAGTGGTGACACGTCGCAGGGGATGGCGGGTGGTGTGGAGGAGCACGGGATGGATGGTGGTGCGAGTGAGGCCGAGTGGTGACACGTCGCAGGATGGCGGATGGTGTGGAGGAGCACGGGATGGATGGTGGTGCGAGGAGGCCGAGTGGTGACACGTCGCAGGGGATGGCGGGTGGTGTGGAGGAGCACGGGATGGATGGTGGTGCGAGTGAGGCCGAGTGGTGACACGTCGCAGGGGATGGCGGATGGTGTGGAGGAGCACGGGATGGATGGTGGTGCGAGTGAGGCCGAGTGGTGATACGTCGCAGGGGATGGCGGGTGGTGTGGAGGAGCACGGGATGGATGGTGGTGCGAGTGAGGCCGAGTGGTGATACGTCGCAGGATGGCGGGTGGTGTGGAGGAGCACGGATGGATGGTGGTGCGAGGAGGCCGAGTGGTGATACGTCGCAGGGGATGGCGGGTGGTGTGGAGGAGCACGGGATGGATGGTGGTGCGAGTGAGGCCGAGTGGTGATACGTCGCAGGGGATGGCGGATGTGGAGGGCCAGAGTGGGCGGAGCGTGATCAAGGGGTATATGTGGAGGGCCGGAGTGGGCGGAGGGGGACCAGGGGGTGGATATGGAGGGCCGGAGTGGGCGGATGGTGACCAGGGGTGTATGTGGAGGGCCGGAGTGGGCGGAGCGTGATGAAGGGGTATATATGGAGGGCCGGAGTGGGCGGAGCGTGATCAAGGGGTGTATGTGGAGGGCCGGAGTGGGCGGAAGGTGACCAGGGGTGTATGTGGAGGGCCGGAGTGGGTAGATGGTGACCAGGGGTGTATGTGGAGGGCCAGAGTGGGCGGAGGGTGACCAGGGTGTGGATGTGGAGGGCCGGAGTGGGCGGAGGGTGACCAGGGGTGTATGTGGAGGGCCGGAGTGGGCGGAGGGTGACCAGGGTGTGGATGTGGAGGGCCGGAGTGGGCGGATGGTGACCAGGGGTGTATGTGGAGGGCCGGAGTGGGCGGAGCGTGATGAAGGGGTATATATGGAGGGCCGGAGTGGGTAGATGGTGACCAGGGGGTGGATGTGGAGGGCCGGAGTGGGCGGAGGGTGACCAGGGGGTGGATGTGGGGGGCCGGAGTGGGCGGAGGGTGACCAGGGGGTGGATGTGGAGGGCCGGAGTGGGCGGAGGGTGACCAGGGGTGGATGTGGAGGGCCGGAGTGGGCGGAGGGGGACCAGGGGGTGGATATGGAGGGCCGGAGTGGGCGGAGGGTGACCAGGGGGTGGATGTGGAGGGCCGGAGTGGGCGGAGGGTGACCAGGTGGTGGATGTGGGGGGCCGGAGTGGGCGGAGGGTGACCAGGGGTGGATGTGGAGGGCCGGAGTGGGCGGAGGGTGACCAGGGGTGGATGTGGAGGGCCGGAGTGGGCGGAGGGTGACGCTGACGAGCAGTTGAAACTGAACTAAACAAATGCACAACGAGGAGGGATCGAGTCATAGTTGAGTGAACTGCAGGAAGCAGGCGGGTAGTGGATAATAAGTAGGGCGTTATCAAGGGAAGCATGTAGAAACTCTGAAATGATACCACAGTGGTGGAAGGAGGCAAACCCGTTGACTCTCCCATAAATCGCTGATGCGGTGAATCGTCAGTAGCCCACGTGTTGAGAGGAGAGCTGACTGGTCGACTCTATCACGCAATGCTGATAAGGTACATCGTTGAGTAGCCCACGTGCTGGGAGGAGAAGACCTGACTGGTCGACTTTCCGTTACAACGCTGACAAGGTGAATCGTTTTGTGGCCCAGGTGCTGTGAGGAGATCTGACTGGTGACTTATTATGTTCCTTGGCCCACGTCGCAAGGTAGAAGATTGTTGACAAAGATGGCGCG
Organism: Imbricaverruca yamaguchii; assembly: GCA_034440575.1. Classification (NCBI taxonomy): domain Eukaryota; kingdom Metazoa; phylum Arthropoda; class Thecostraca; family Neoverrucidae; genus Imbricaverruca; species Imbricaverruca yamaguchii. Next base: position 139,215 of record JAOTOL010000932.1, read on the forward strand.
AATTCGCACATTTGACCAAACATAGAGATAGCCAGCGGTATGAAGCATTCAGTCATGCAAATTTGGATGTTTCCTGTGCAACAGCTGTATGTTCTGATGTATGACCTGTGCCATACGGCACCCATATATATTTTACGTGTCACACTGCATTCTCCACTGGTAAATCTGATGGTAATAACGTGCCTGTACCTGCCGGTGGATCTGGTGGTGGTAACTTGCCTGTACCCACTGACGGATCTGGTGGTGGTAATGTGCCTGTACCCACTGACGGATCTGACGGTGGTAATGTGCCTGTACCCACCGATGGATCTGGTGGTGGTAATTGCATGTACCCACTGACGGATCCGGTGGTAGTAGAGTACCTGTACCCAGTGACGGATCTAATGGTAGAAGAGTACCTGTACCCACTGACGGATCTGGTGGTGGTAATGTGCCTGCATCCACTGACGGATCTGATGGTGGTAATGTGCCTGTACCCACTGACGGATCTGACGGTGGTAATGTGCCTGTACCCACCGATGGATCTGGTGGTGGTAGAGTACCTGTACCCAGTGACGGATCTGGTGGAGACGCACCCGTACCCATCAGGTGTCCGTGATGACGCATTGTCGCATTGTCGCATCATCAGCCCTCTTGTCACCGGACAATCCATGGCTGTGGTAATCACCAGAATTAGCTGCGCCACGTTTGGCGCAAGTCGACTGTTGAGGATATATAGCGCGGTCATGGCCTAGTTGTCGGCAACGACGTCGCTTGGTTGGTCGAATAGACACTCTGACGTTGAAGTTATTGTCTGTTCCACAGTGGAGATAGAACCAGCACCAGAAAACGAGATAAGATTAGCATTGCGTTATATGACGCACCACCAGCATAAGCCTGAAAATATCAAGGTATCATCCTACAGAATATACACGGAACACTTACAAGCGAACTTCTTCCTTGTCCTCCGAGAAACAGTCTCCACAAACAATGCCACACGCACGCAAATCGCAGGCAGATAAATTGGAGCACCAGAAAACAACTCAATCCTTAACACAGGACCTTCTGATATAGACCCTTCTAAACTGCTTCTACCCCGCCTGGATAGAGTATGCCTGACCACGTTCAGCTCCATTTACCCCACTAGGGTATAGTCTACTGACCATGCTCAGCTCCTTCGACCCCGCCAGGATAGAATCTACTTGACCATGTTCAGCTTCTTCTACTACGTCAGGATAGAATCTACTTGGCCAGGTTCAGCTCCTTCTACCCCGCCAGGACAGAGACTACCTGGCCAGGTTCAGCTGCGGACACCATCCCCCCCCCCCCCACCCCCTTTCACACCCGAAGAGAATAGATGAAACTGCGGTGGATGCCTGCCTAGACTGCAACACTCTAACCTTCAACATAAAGCATATAATCGAAGACTGCGCTTCACACAATCACTTTCGCCAACAACACAGTGTATCCTTCATGAGGGATATGTGGCGACGTCCGGTAGCGGCCGTGGTCTTCCTAAAGTGCACTGGTCTCTTTGACCAGAGAGACTAGGAGCAACACAAAAACACAACAACTTGACATTGTGCACTTTGGGAATGTAGCACAACGGCAAGTGATAATATCAAATTTAAGTCAAATGAGTTTTTCGGGACAGGCCAAATTGCTACTACAGTCAGAAAAAGCTTCGCCACGCAAAACGGGAAAATATCGACATTATACTTTATCGATTCCTAATTATCGTGGGTCCCGTTAAGAAACGTCTGATGCAACACCTGCTCACAGTAAGCCTAGCCTACATTTGCCACCACACAGATAAAGTGTAGGTACTCTCAGGCTCCGTTATGGCCTGCAGTTCAAATGCCGCTGGTGTGGGTGACAAAGTTAACACCCTGGTGGCTATAAACATAATTTCTCGTCACGATAGCTAATCAAAGCATTGCAATCATTGCAACCGTTGCAGTCGAGCGCGCGCTTAAAATTCGCGTATACGCCTGGCGCCGGCGGGAACATAATGTACAATGCAGATAAATTCCAATCGATTTAAGGCAAGGTGAAAGTTTTATCTTCAAAATATCGATTGCAGTCATGTTTCAACAGAGCACAACACTCGCCTAACCAGCCAACAGCCGCAATCACAACCGCAGCCAACACCACCATCCTGCTACATACTGTATACATGTATAATATATAGACGCCCAGGACGCCCAGGACGCCCAGGACGCCCGACCTCCTGACCGCCGAGACGGCGAACAATGGGCGCTTAGAGCCAGCCGCACGTCACCGCCGAGACACGCGCAAACCGTTTTTGTCGCCAGGAATTCGAAGCTTGTCGGTGTCGGCGTGACAACGTCTCTTTTCGTCAGCGGTCAGCGGTCAGCGGTCAGCGGTCAGCGGTCAGAGGGTCACCGGGTCAGTGGTCGGTGTTCAGCAAGTCAGCGGTCAGTGGTCAGTGGTCAGCGATCAGTGGTCAGCAAGTCAGTGGTCAGTGGTCAGTGGTCAGTGGTCAGTGATCAGCAAGTCAGCGGTCATCGGTCAGCGGTCAGCGAGTCAGCGATCAGCGAGTCCACGAATCAGCGAGTCAGCGAGTCAGCGAGTCAGCGGTCAGCGAGTCACTTACGATACTCTCTGACGGTGGCCAGGCGCGCTGGGTGGCCGGAGCTACAAGCGGTGATTGGTGTGGTCAGAAGTGCAGGCGGGGAGTGGTGAGCGAGACTCCACCTGGTGAGTGGCGAGGAGACGTCAAAAGGTAAGTGGCAAGGGAGGGCTTCAAGCGGTGGGTCGTGAGGAAGACTTCTTTCCGGTGGTGGGTGATGAGGAAGACCTGAAGAGGTGGATTGTGAGGGACTTCTCAGGTAGTAAGGCAGACTGCAGGTGGTGGGTGGTGTAGAAGACTTCAGCTGGTGGGTGGTGAGGCTGACTTCAGGTGGTGTGCGGTGTGGGAGACTTCAGCTGGTGGGTGGTGAGGCAGACTGCAGGTGGTGGGTGGTGTGCAGGATGCAGGCTGGCGAGGAATGGTCAGCTTTGGTCACGTGCTCGGGGCGGGCGCTCGAGAAGTGATTGCTGAGCACATGTGAGCGCTGTTCGAGCCCGACATCGCTGGAAACGACGGTCATTTGACCCTGCCGTGACGGTATAACATTTGCCGCAGGCTTCGGCCGTCTGCTAAATGATGACAAAAAGTGTGCCATAGCAGCCGGCCACGGTGTTGACCGGACGCACTTGTGTGCTGAAAACTGTTGTGAGTGATTATTTATGATTTTATCGTCCACGCATCGCACTAGTGTTGCTCGTGCCAAACTGCATTGTTGCCGCATGACTACGTCACCGGGAATTGCGCCGCAGTTTGAGGAAGTGTTGGCGGAATACCTGGGTATGGGTCGATCATCCATGAGCTATTTTCTACTAGGTGTGGACATGCACGGCCATTTGTCCAATTTATCCGATTTATCATGTACGATTGGCTGGCCAATATTGTTTTGTATTTTTATCTTGGCCCCTGACGTCAGTCCACCTTCGGCTGACATAGTTAACCCGCTGTCAGAGCCCAGAACCCGCTGTCACGTGACCGCTGATATACACACGCGAAACACAGCCAATCAGCGCCAACGTCGCGTCGCCGACCGCCCAGAGGCGGCGTCAGCTCCAGCAATTATAGCTGGCGCGATCTCACGCCGGCAGGGACGACCGGGTGCGTCACCAAGCACACCCAGCAGGGACCAGAGGTGTCACCAGACACACCCAGCAGGGAACAGGTGCGTCACCAGACACACCCAGCAGGGAACAGGTGCGTCACCAGACACATCCAGCAGGGAGCAGGTGCGTCACCAAGCACACCCAGCAGGGACCAGATGCGTCACCAGACACACCCAGCAGGGACCAGATGCGTCACCAGACACACCCAGCAAGGGCTAGGTGCGCCACCATACACGCCCAGCAGGGACCAGATGCGTCACCAGACACACCCAGCAAGGACTAGGTGCGCCACCATACACGCCCAGCAGGGACCAGATACGTCACCAGACACACACAGCAGGCACTAGGTGCGCCACCATACACGCCCAGCAGGGACCAGATGCATCACCAGACACACCCATCAGGGACCAGAGGTGTCACCAAGCACACCCAGCAGGGACCAGAGGTGTCACCAGATACACCCATCAGGGACTAGGTGCGCCACCATACACGCCCAGCAGGGACCAGGTGCGTCACCAAGCACACCCAGCATGGAGCAGAGGTGTCACCAAGCACATCCAGCAGGGAGCAGAGGTGTCACCAGACACACCCAGCAGGAACCAGGTGCGCCACCATGCACACACCCGGATACTTCCCAAGGAGGTCCTAAAATGACCTGGCTGGCTGAGCCATGTGACCATGACTGGGCACTGGACAGGTTAACATTTCAACTTTTTTCGAAGAAAACTTCATCTCGCAAATTTTCACATTTGAGGTCCATTGGTTTTAGCAGGATCGATCAATATCTTGGGGTGCCGCATCGACCCTAAAGTTTGCATGTTCGGACTTCCAAATCGATCTTTCTTGGTCGCAAATCCAGCGGTTTTCCACTCTGGTATCTCATCATCAGGCAACATTCTGCAGACTTACCAACTTGCGACGTCACTGTCACCACGTGGTGCAAAATATGAGGTATGAAGAAGTCTTCTAAGTATAGCCAAAGAAGTCTTCAGAGTTGGCCATAATTAGGTACTTTTTGCCCATTTTTGTAAGGTTTGAGGTGATGGAGAGTGCTGAATGGGTGGGAATGAACAGATGAGATCGCCATGATGCCGCATCATCCTGAAAATGAGGACTCTAAAATTAACTCCAAAAGTAATTCCTCAAAAGTATTTTCCTGACCCATGAAGGAAATTATCACGCGATGCTTTGCAAAATATGTCATGTGTTGAAGAACCTGGGCCAGTATTTACAAATACTATCCCAGGTTCGTCAACTCTTTCCTACCTTGCTTATGTCAGGCTGCGACGTTTTGATGGTGATGCACGCTCACTGAAAATCCAGTTATGAAACACTTTTGAAACATAAAAGCCCCAAAAGTGCTCTGTCAATGCCAAACCAAAGGAACGGCTGTTGCTGGCTGGAACTTCACACAACAGGGACTGATGCTCGTTTTCCATTAATAACTAACCTACTCGATTTTTGACGTGTGAATTTCTAGCCACCCATGAGCTTGAAAGATCTTATATAACATTTGGGTATGTCCATAAAATTGCCTTACACCACATTGGCTTTCACCGCTCCCCTTTCCTTCCCACCTTCCAAATGCTACCTATGTATTCTTAACACAGGAGCATATGGGCGACTTTGTTCATTTTGAGGTCCCCTCCCCCAGCATAATGTAATTAACAGGCAATTCCTTTGGTGTCACAGACACAGGTAATGGAGCCAATCAGCACAAGAAGTGGGAAAAAACTGGTCAGCACAGAGCCTCCTCCAGGCGCTGAAAAAGAAAAATTCAAGAGACTCAGAAAGGGCACTGAGAAGTTCTTGGTGGGCCAACCAAGACCATCAATCACAGGGTCTCAGTTACCCACAGTAAGGCAAGTGCTAGAGTTTTTATTTCACGTGAAAGAGAGTGAGAGGTGTGAGGGCAAAAGTGAAGCATACAGGATCACAGTGGAGAATGTGCTACCTTTTTGGGAAATGGCCCGTATCAGGCCCATGCGGCCATACAACTGCCAGCAGAGGTTCGAGTCACTTTTCACGGAGTGGCGGAAACTCGAGAAAAATACAAGGCGATCAGACCCACAGGGCAAGAGAAGGCTTTTTTGTAGAGAAGTTGGACCAACTCTGGGACATTGGAGATCCTGATGCTCTGGAGGATATCAGGAGGAACCGCGTGCTGACCGCTCAGAACAAAGCTGAAGATGAAGCCTTTTATCGAGACCAACAGGGTCCTAGGCGGTGCTATATGAGTGGGCAAGACAATATCTATGCTGGTAAGGCACATTTGGGGGCAGTGAGGCAAGAGCAGCAGGCAGCAATGGCAACCCCATTCCCAGTAGCCAGCAGTGAACCATCAACTTCTCAGGAGAAAGGTGACACCAGTTACAGCGAAAGCGAAGATGATATGGTTGTGGATAGTGATGCCAATGCTGAAGCTGTTATTGCAAGCAGGCACCTGTCATCCAGAGTTATTCGTGTCCATCTGCCCCAAGCCATCCTCAAGTCACCATCCCTGGTTGAGATGGCAGACCGTCTCCACCTGTTGCGAAATCACATGTACGCGTTCAGTATGTGGATTTCGGTGCAATTTGTTTGATAAAATAAATTGTCCGTTCTAGCTGGCTGACATTGTTGGTGCTGTGCTTCGCTCTGGTGAACCACCAGTCAGCCTGGACAGCTTCAGCCTGTCGAAGAGCTCTGCACGGCGTGCGATAGCAGCCCATCGACCAGCTGCTGCCAGGACAGTCAGGGAGAAGTTCGAGCCTCCCACCTACTGCGTTTCTCACTGGGATGGTGTCATGATAGATGTAAGTAATCACCATCTCTGAACATAATACACTCATAGGGTGCTCAACCAACATTATCGTTTTCTTACAGGCCAGTCCCAGCTCCATCACATGGAGTACAATTTGGATTGTTCATTCACGATCTTTGGCCTTATGATTAGTCCTTAGTGCCTTCTTTGTCCTAACTCGAGAATTTGGGCATGTAAAAGAGCTGTTCATTGATAGATACTGAATGTTTGCCCTGTGGTTTGCGTCATCCACCTCATTGTCCCTGCTTAATCTGCATGCAAAAAAACCTGACAATTAATACCTTGCCGTGCCCATGTTTTGCAGGATGCGCTGGGGATGTCACAGCACAGGCAGGCCATCTTAGTTTCCGAAGGTCCGCATCACCAACAGGGGAAGTTGCTGGCTGTCCCCACACTTGCTGACGGGACCGGCAAGGCGCAAGCTGAGGCCACGCTGGACGCCCTGGAGGACTGGGGAGTAAAAGAGAACGTGGTCGGACTCTGCTTTGACACGATGGCAACGAACACGGGCCGGCTAAGAGGGGCTGCAACCAGGCTGCAGGGTGAGCTCAACCGAAGCCTTTTCCTGCTGGCTTGCCGGCATCATATCATGGAGCTGGTGGTGAAGGTTGTCTCCACGGTGCTCTTCGGACCATCCATGGGGCCAACGGACAAGAAATTCGAGGACGTCAAGGCCAGGTATGAACATATCGTTTGTCTAGTTCATTTCGTTGGTTCCTTAAAAAGCATCTGGTTCCAATAGTTTGCACGCTGCCATGATCAACTTAATAACCGGATCTTGCCATCCTTATTACCTCAGGCAGAGACCAATGGGCCTTCTATATGTGCATTCCAGACCACGTTAATTGTTTTGCAGTTGGTCGCAACTGGACGTCACCAACCACGCCACGCTGTCGGTGGAAGACCCGTGGCTGCTTGAGCTCAGAACCGCCGTGGTGGAATACCTGATGTCGCTGTTGAACGCCAACACGGGCTTCAACAGAGGAGACTACAGGGAGTTGGCGGAACTATCTCTGATCGCTTTGGGCGCCCAGCCGCCAAGAGGGGAGAGGTTCAGCCGCCCTCGAGTCTACCACCAGGCACCCTGGATGGCGAAGGTGAGAGCTGGGGAGTTGGATGGAATCGTATCAATACTACTAGCAAACAAAATGCAATCATCGGCCGCAACTCTAGCGATCAACTACGAGAGGAAATTTTATTCAATTGTGTACGGTCGTTCACATGGCGTTAAGTGCGACGCGTATCATGGCGAGGTACGATGTTTGATTTTTCTCTGAAATGCTGTATCACTGTGGAGTTTTTGGCTGTTTCAGATGCTTTTCTTCATAAAGATGTACATATTCTCGGACCAGCTGGGCTACGACGAAGTGATGGTGGCGAAACTGGAGAGGATGGCTCAGTTCCTCCTCGTGTTCTATGTGAATGCCTGATTCCGCGCGACTGTAGCGGCTGACGCTCCCGCCAATAACCTCCGCCTGTACCAGGACCTGGTGCGCTACAGGTCTGTGGACGGTGAGGTGGCGGACGCAGCCCTCGGCGTCATGCGGAGGCACATATGGTACATCAGGCCACCACTCGTGATGTTCAGTCTCTGTAGTGGTCTTGTGACCAGTGTTGAGAAGGCGGAGATGTGCATGAGACTGCTGGTGACGCCGCGTCTCCGTGGTCGGTGGCTTGAGGAGGACGTGCTCGTAGTATGCCTGGATGAGAGCACGCGACTGTCGGATCTCGTTGACGAGACCTCATGGCTCTTTTTTGAGTCGATCGGTCCGTCCACGCACGCCTGGCTGAAGCGGCCGCCACAGCAGTGGTGCGAGGACGACGACTGAAATTCGAGAACTTTGTCCGTGAGGTCAGAGTCACAAATGATCTAGCCGAGCGGGGGATCAGCATGCTGAAGGAGTTCGCTGGAATGGTCGGCGACGAGTCCCAGTTCCAGTTCTGTAACAGAGACCAGCACCTGTATACGCCTCTGCAACAGCACAGTGCAGCCTCCAGTCGCCAGAACGGAACAGTCGCTTTGCGCCAGCCACTGGCTGATAGAGGGACGTCGCGTTTTATTACAGAGACTATTCATCTTCCTCCTCACCTCCTGCCTCAACCCAGCCGCACCACGGCTGACACACATCCCTGGTGGTCATCGATAGCGCTGCTTCCGCCAGCTTCAAACGCCAGCCATCACCATCTCGCGTCGGCGAACGTGGGCTCTACTTCTGCCTGCGGGTATTATGTCGTGCAGCGACTCATCGTCGGCGCTCAGAGTCCCGGAGGACCACCCGGAGTGCAGCCGGCTTCCGTGCGTCGCACCTTCACATGCAACGAGTACCAGACGGGTACCGGACTGACACCGCACTGGTACTGCACGGGTACCGGACGAGTACCGTAGGTACCGGACAGGTACCGGACGGATACCGGACTGGTACCGTAGGTACCGGACGGGTACCGGACGGGTACCGGACGGGTACCGGACGGGTACCGGACGGGTACCGGACGGGTACCGGACGGGTACCGGACGGGTACCGGACGGGTACCGGACGGGTACCGGACGGGTACCGGACGGGTACCGGACGGGTACCGGACGGGTACCGGACGGGTACCGGACGGGTACCGGACGGGTACCGGACGGGTACCGGACGGGTACCGGACGGGTACCGGACGGGTACCGGACGGGTACCGGACGGGTACCGGACGGGTACCGGACGGGTACCGGACGGGTACCGGACGGTACCGGACGGGTACCGGACGGGTACCGGACGGGTACCGGAAGTACCGGACGGGTACCGGACGGGTACCGGACGGGTACCGGACGGGTACCGGACGGGTACCGGACGGGTACCGGACGGGTACCGGACGGGTACCGGACGGGTACCGGACGGGTACCGGACGGGTACCGGACGGGTACCGGACGGGTACCGGACGGGTACCGGACGGGTACCGGACGGGTACCGGACGGGTACCGGACGGGTACCGGACGGGTACCGGACGGGTACCGGACGGGTACCGGACGGGTACCGGACGGGTACCGGACGGGTACCGGACGGGTACCGGACGGGTACCGGACGGGTACCGGACTGGTACCGGACGGGTATTGGACGTGCACCGGACGGGTACTCGATGGGTACTGGTACCGGATGGATACGGGTACCGGATGGGTACGGGTACCGGACGGGTACTGGACAGGTACTGGACGTGCACCGGACGGGTACCGGATGGGTACGGGTACCGGACGGGTACTGGACGTGCACCGGACGGGTACCGGATGGGTACGGGTACCGGATGGATACGGGTATCGGATGGGTACTGGACGTGTACCGGACGGGTGCCGGACGGGTACCGGATGGCAGCTGGTCGCCGACCGCGCATCCATCCTAACTGGTCGTAATCGCACGCACTTGGGGCGAGCCGCCGCTACAGGGCAGCCTTTCATCCACCGCCGGCTGGCGCGAACTCTCCAATGCGGTGTGATAATTGTTCGCCGGGCACCAAGGTGGTCTCACATCCAGTTTGTCCGCTTAATTGCGGTCGTAAAGCCGGGTCGGCGCGGTTAAGCCTGGGCCGTTTGTCAGCGCCGACAGTCTGTCATCTGACGTCACAGCGGGGACTGCAGGCAGACGGTGCATGCCGAGGCGTCCGAGCCGTCTGTGGTCAGCTTGATTGTCAACACGGCTTTCGCGACGCCCAGGCTGTCTGCGATGAACTCGGCCCGGTTGAGACAGGTCGGAACAGCAGCGGACGCCAGCCTATCCGGCGAAGAATTACGGGACAGGCTAAGTGGGCCGTGCTGGGGTCGCTGATTAACGAGATTGTCTATGTAATCCAGGCTCGTTTTTCTTCCGACGATCACATGTTCGAGGCTACCTCAGGTTTCACGGGTGCCGGCAACGCGTGCAGCATGCTGCGAATGCGAGACGGTGCAACTGTAGACGTTTCACCGGCACAGCTGCACCTTCCACTGGAAAATGAAACTCGGCAATTATGGTGAATATGTGAAGCAATATATACGCTATTTTTCATCGTCCCAGGTTGTCCCCAGCCGGTCTAACCGCAGCCTATTTCTCAGCGTGTCCATCATCACCCTATACCATTGTGGGTTTACCCTCACCCTATACCCCAGCGTGTCTAGCCTCATCCTATACCACAGCGGAACTATCCTCACCATATTCCCCAGCGTGTCCATCATCACCCTATACCCCAGTGTGTGTATCCTCCCCTAACTCCTCACCCTATACCCCAGCGTGTCTAGCCTCATCCTATACCACAGCGGAACTATCCTCACCATATTCCCAGCGTGTCCATCATCACCCTATACCCCAGTGTGTGTATCCTCGCCCTACACCCAGCGGGTCTAGCCTCACCCTATACCTCAGCTGGTCTACCCTCACCCTATACCCCAGTGTGTGTATCCTCGCCCTACACCCCAGCGGGTCTAGCCTCACCCTATACCCCAGCGGGTTTACCCTCATCCTATACCCCAGCGGGTCTAGCCTCATCCTATACCACAGCGGAACTATCCTCACCATATTCCCCAGCGTGTCCATCATCACCCTATACCCCAGTGTGTGTATCCTCACCCTACACCTCAGCGGGTCTAGCCTCACCCTATACCTCAGCTGGTCTACCCTCACCCTATACCCCAGTGTGTGTATCCTCGCCCTACACCCCAGCGGGTCTAGCCTCACCCTATACCCCAGCGGGTCTATTCTCACATTCTCCAGATATTCGCATATTCCACCGACGGCTGGAGCATCTACCCCTAAGGTAGACCGATAAGTCATGTGCATAAGGCACGACCGTCATTAGGCCACGATGGAGGTATATTTTTGTAATCTAGCCGATTGGTGTTTTTGTGCAACGCTTATCCAAATCCTCCCCCCCCCCCCACACACTGCCAATGAGCTGGAGAAGAAAACAATGGGTCACCTATCGCAAGACAGTTTTAGGACAAGGAATAGACATTTAGCATGATATAGCTATATGGCAAGATATAGCCATATCGCAAGGGATGTCGCTACATGGTAATGCATAGGCATGCAGCTACATGTCTGCTCTTTTTAAGACACCGGGCACATTTTATTGAAGCAGGTGTAAGCGCAACCTCCGTTTCATGTCGTTTTGCTATTAACATACAGAGGGCATACCTAACATGATTAGCCCCTGTATCGCTGTGGTCTGATCGCAGGCGCTGGTGCCGATCGTCAGGGCAGATAGCCGCCTACCCGGACAGGTAGCCGCCTTCCCAGACAGGTAGCCGCCTTCCCGGACAGGTAGCCGCCTTCCCGGACAGGTAGCCGCCTACCCAGACAGATAGCCGCCTACCCGGACAAAGCTCGGATTGCGCTCTCTATCTTAATGAGAATAGAGGACAGACTTGTAGATGACAGTTCTGACGTATATAATCATTTTCAGCCATTGAACTCTGACAGGATTTAACCAGTCACCAGCCAAACGTTACACGGGGTAGAGAAAGCATGCGTTATACAAGAATAAAACAGTGCGACTCATGCATAAAGCTTTTGCCTGTGATGTTTCAGCATTTTGTTCAGATAGAGACATATACATATCCCACTCGATTCTTCATTGTTTAGTTGAAGTGCCTCAGACCCAACGAACTATGCTGATTCTTAGCACACACCTGACACTCACATTGGCCATATATGTAGCTATCTTGCACGACTAATAATATTTCCACCGCGCCTTAGAAGTGCACTCGTCTGATTGGTTTCATCGACCCGGCTATCACATAGGTGATAGGCCGCCACGGGCCTCAGCGATCGCACGGCCCACAGTGAACACACACACACACACACACACACACACACACACACACACACACACACACACACACACACACACACACACACACACACACACACACACACACACACACACACACACACACACACACACACACACACACACACACACACACACACACACACACACACACACACACACACACACACCCACACACACACACACACACACACACACACACACACACACACACACACACACACACACACACCCACACACACACACACACACACACACACACACACACACACACACACACACACACACACACACACACACACACACACACACACACACACACACACACACACACACACACACACACACACACACACACACACACACACACACACACACACACACATACGTGTTTGCCGTGACTACCGAGGACTATGGCCTGGCCGTCACTAACGAGGACACCCATTAGTTTTCACTAGAGAAGCATCAATTTTTTATCTGTCATAGAGCAAGATCTGCCGAGTAAGATAGAGGGTAGATTTGGGAGAAAACTTCCAATCGTCGGTCTCCAATGTGATTTGGAATACCGAGGACATCGGCAAAACCGAGGACATTGTGTGTATCGTCTCATGTTCACCATGCATGTTTATCGTCAATACCGAGGACTATCGCCTGGCGGTCAGTAACGAGAACTCCCTCTGACATCCAAGAGCAGTGTGTATGTGGTATGTGATAATTGATGCGTCTGCGCGGTTTTATATGTCGGAGATAATCCCTGTGTGAGGCCTAATTAACCCTTTACGGTCTTTACGGTCAGATCCTCACACCCCGTCTAGGGGGGATAGTAACCCCCTCTAAAATCTAAGCTAGGCGTCACACGGAAACGAAAGAGGTGTCATCGGAAAGCGCTCGACGAGTAGAGTCCGGACCCACCCCACAAAACAATTCCCCCCTAAAAGTGACGTAACTAGGGGGGATAGATTTTCAGGACTTTTCACGACTTACATGTTTTTGGCTCTGTGCATATTCGAAAAAAATTAATTATTTGGAATCAGAAAAGGACAGCGAAATTTACCAGCGCCATAACAATTCCCCCCCTCCCCAATTGTTTTTTTTTCTCTCAAAATTTTGAGTTTTCAAGTTTTCTTTAATTTTCCTTTTATAGCGGGTAGGGCAGACCGAGAAACGTTGTTGGAAGTCAACTTGCTTAAATAAAAGATGCTTACTGTAGCCAGAATATTATATTTGAAGTGCAAGAGGAAAATATGGAAAATGTATGTGTAGTCAAAAACGGAAAATAAAAAATTCCTCCCGTACGTTTTGTTGCACCCATAAAAATAGGGAACTGCTGAAAGTTTGAACAAAATATCTGTATCCGTTAAAGCGTGACGACTGATTGAACTTTTTTTTAGGTGACCTCACTTGACCTTGACTAACTCGTTGACCCTAGATGACCTGACTTACAAATTTCGACATGACATGCCAAATTGATGTGGAAAAAGGTATCCAAAATTTTGGCGCGCTGCCACGCGCCGTTCGTTAACTATCCGCGAAAAAACCTGAGATGGAGGCCGTTGAAGATCCCCACCCCGAGACAGGAAGGGTTAACCTATTGCCACTGATGGAGGCTTCCTTAGCGTGGGACCACTATCATCGAAAAACATACATTTGAACATTTGAGACAAAAATTTGTGGGGAGACAAATGATTGCGAGGCACAGTATCCTACTGAATAGTCATTGTGTTCAGTTCGCGTTTGGGCGAAAATTGTCAAGTTTCTAGTCTTCTATTGTGGAATTTGTGGGGTGATATCCCCCGCAGTTGCCATAATATTTATGCCAAGGTAGAGGAGCTAAGGCCTACGATATCGTTAATATTATGCTAAGATCATAACTGCATTTTCTAATTGAAAATAGCCTGAAAATACCGATGGACCCACCCACCCACATGCTTCTCTTCTCGGCCCTTAAATCCGTACTTGCTTGTGTCATTTTCCGACAGAACTTCATTCACAATGGCGTAGCCATTGTGAATGAAGTTCTCTCAATACTCATAAGCATCACATCACAGCATCACAATGCTCCATCTGCCATTACTTGATGGGGTCTGATCAATTTCGGGAAAATGCGGCATTTGACAAAAACCTGACAGTGGAAACCTGACGCCAACATTTGGGTGGGTCCAGTTCACTGGAGGATCCAGCTAACCAACTGACGGGCCAAACCGCCCCATTTTCATTGCAACCTACAACCAAAATCATGGATGGAGAAGTTAGAAGAAAAACAACTTTTAGTGTGGTCCAACACATGGATGCAGTGTGGTTCCCAATTTGGTTGATAAAACCCTCCTCACATGGCCCCACGTTGAGAGAACAAAGTGTTGGTGGGGCGGAGGTAAATGTAGTCGGACTGAGACTACACCAAAGATGTAGGAAACTCATTCTTCGCATATGGCCTCATTTTTTCTCGGATTTATTGCACTTCACATTGAACTTGGGAATTAACGACATGAGAATCTACAGAAATCATTACAAATGATGAATACTTGACGGCAGTAGCAATGACTGAGCATTGCACAACTTTAGGTCCCGTCCATTGTGCACAAGGGTGTACCCCTAACAGTCAAACACAAATCCTTCTGGATGCATCTTGCTTCAATTGCCCTTGATAACGTAAGCATGCATACAAAATTGCACGTCGATCCAACAAACTGTAGAAGTGACGACAAAGGTAGTCTATTTGCTGCCGTAGCCTACGGGTTCTAAATAAAAAGGCTCGTGGTCCCGTAGCAGGTTTTATACAAGAGTGCTGAGGAATCGACTTTAACACATTATGTGTATCGAAGTTTCGTCGGTTTTTAGCGAACCTGTGAACGTTCCATGGCTTAAATTGTTGCGTCATCTGCTTGGTTTCAGATCCTCGTTCTAGGTAGTGACAGCGTACACTATTCATGATAAAACGTGTGCATAACGGTCATGGGTAAAGGCGGACAGCTGTCCCCATGGCATGCTTCCTGTTGCGCACAATGGATGTCGGCAACTGGATGAGCCCCAGCACAACCCCACTGCATGTGTTGACTTTGGGGCATGCTTTCTGAAATTGCTCGCGGTATCGCGCAAGGTGCAAGAACAAGTGGATAACTTAGCAATCGTAAGTCGTGCAACTTGTATAGGCATACAAAAAAGAGATGAAACGTGAATATATATGATCTGTCGAGGTAATTTCTTGAGCTATCTTATTAAGAAAATTGCAACGAGCCAGGATCCTTGGATATAAACCTCGTAAGGTGGAGTGACAACAAGCGAAATTTGTGACGACGTCTATAGTGTGTCGGATCGACAATAATTATGTGCGAAAATTTGTCTTGCTAATGATGATCAAAGCAAAAAGTAACCCGAGGGATTTAATTTTCCAGTTGTTTGTCTCGGTTGTTGTAATTTTTGTTTGGTTTTCCGACTTATTGTGACACTTTATTGCGCACGTAAATATTGGTATTTTCTTTAGACATACCGGTTTTGGGGTATTCTACGTGGGTTCTTCAGATAATTCCAAATGGAATCAGAGGGTTCTGCTGATGTTTGTATTCGTTTCATAGTAGGTGTATCATTACCACGCGAAGTCTTTAAACAAAGGCACCACCTTCAGGAATTTCACGTTTAAGCAAAGGAAGCTCAGCTGACTGATTTTTGTTTCGTTCAGGCGCACGCGAAACGCACAGAAAAGGTAAACGTCTGGTTTGAACAGACTTGTATGGATAATATTGCATGCTCCATAGGTTGATGTGCTGCTATAAGAACACACCATATTTAGCAATGTTTGTGAGTCTCGAAAAGTCAGATTACCAAGCCCAACGTGTTTATCAGGAAAATCATGGTGTCTAGAATTAAGAGCAAGCAAAGGTTTGGCGCCAACATGCCCACTGCAAAATCGTCCTGTGCTCAGGCTATTGGAGCGATCGGGATGACGCTGCCCATTTTCATGGGGCTACTCAGCACCAGAGGTTCTAAATAGAGGGATGGACACTTGGGCATGTGCCCCCCCCCCCCCGAATCCAAAGAAGTGTGACGACTCTGACCCGGGAAAAACACCGACGATGGACTGCAATGCACCACGTCCCCCAATCGTTCAGCATATTATTGTTCAAGCTAAAGATACCCCTACCAGGGGAATAGGTGCCATCTTTAGACGAAGGGCGGCTATTGAGAGGAATAAATGTCCCTTTTGTATGTACCGGTGTACCCATTCACCTTCCTCAGCTCAGCAAGTTGTCAGTCTAAGGCCCCCACCCCCCACGGATTTTAACAGTGGCTCCCATCCGAGGAAATGGCGCCCCTCCAAACGATTCCAAGCGCCCCTAATTACAAAGAGTTGCACGCCTTGATGAAAGAATAGCATGGTCTGAGCTTGGCGTTGATATGTGGTAATTACTCCGAATGGTGGCTCTTTGAATGTTTGGGAACATTTCTGTGCTTGTCCAGTTTGGAGTCAAGGGCCGAAGATCTTGTCCTCAAATTTGTTTCCAGATGTGAAAAATCAGATATGTATGAACGTACTACAGTTACAGGCAGCTATCCCGGGAAGACCTGAGGAGGTGGGGCGGGACTCTCGAGATTGCCTCAGCCTGGTCCGGAGAGAGTACTACATGAACGCAATGCCAGTATTCCACAACAAGCATAAGTAAAAGATAAACAGTGGTTTTCTACGCTTCCTCGAAAAGTCAACTCATAAAATCTACGAATTGCATGACCTCTTCTGTGCACCATGCTGCTAAAGATGACACAACATGTCTTCGCTTACTTGTAATTTGGGTATAATCGTCGTCATTTTGGTATCAAATGAGCCTCTAGGAAAAGAGTATGGTTTTAAATGGGTAAAGGACCTTCGCTAAATGCATGAGTGATTTTATTTCGTTGGTGGGAGTACCCCCTATATCATTATGTGTTACACAAACTGATGTGGGTTAATACATTTTCTCCCAAATATTTCATTTTTGTTGGAAAACCAGCTCCAAACGTTCAAGATAGCAATCAACGTATCAACAGCTGGAATACATTGTGTAGTGTTATATAAAAAAATCGAAAAGGCTTAACTGGTTGGGTCAATCCTGGCTTCTTCTGTTTCTCCAAGCCATGATGTTCGCAGTATTCAATAATATCCGGTAGATTTCGCAAGTTAGAACCAAAAAATGTTCCTCAAACTGAGCCCATTTAATTTGAAAGACCATTATTCACGTACTTCCCATGACACTCCGAAATATATTTGACAAGGCCTTAGCCACTATTATAGGAACTATTTAGTACGCAACTCTATATATTATTAACCCGCGCCGTCTCTGCGGTCAGATCCTCACACCACGTCTCGGGGGGCGGGGCGGATAGTAACCCCCTCTAAAATCCAAACTAAACGTCGCACGAAAACGAAAGAGGTGTCATCGGAATGCGCTCGACGAGTAGGGTCCAGATCCACCCCTGAAAAGAATTTCCCCCAAAGGTGACGTCACCAAGGGGGCTAGATTTTCATGACTATTCACGACTTACATTATGTTTTTTGCTCTGGGAGTTCATTTTGGTGGATACATGAAAACACAAAATTTATTTAGAATGAGAAAAGGACAGCGAAATCGACCTGGGCAATGCATTTTTCCTGGTCCCCCAAAATAAGAATTATATTTTTTGAAATGACAAAAGTTTCAGTTTTCAAGTTTTCTTTAATTTTCCTTTTCCAATGGGTAGAGCAGACCGAGAAACGTTGTTGAAAGTCAACTTTCCCTAATCAGAATACTTACTTTAGCCAGAATTTTACATTTGAACTGCAATTGGCAAATATGCAAAATGTATATGTAGTCAAAAAACAAACAAAAAAGATACGTTTTGTTGCATCCCTAGAGATAAGCAAACTCTGAAAGTGTCATTAAAATACCTGTATTCGTTAAAGCGTGACGACTGGTTGAACTTTTTTGGAGGTGACCTCACTTGACGTCGACTAACTCGTTGACCCTAGACGACCTGACTTCAAAATTTTGAAACAGCATGCCAAATTGACGTGGGAAAAGGCATCACAAACTTGGGTGCGCTGCCGCCCGCCGTTCGCGCACTATCGCGAAAAACCTGAGGGGGAGGCGGTTGAAGACCCCTCCCCGATACGGACGGGTTAATACTCTGCGGATCATCCTCTTTCTTATTCATGTTATCACTCCACAGCTGTGCGATATGAAAACACCGCGCTTCCTTTTGCTTCATTTATGTAATCTACGATCATGTTGGCCAGGTCTGGCCAGAAGAAAAGGGAAAATTCCTTCCAAAATCCAGAAGCGGAAGGAGCTTTGTTCTTCATCATGCCTTAGAGCATATATAGATTGCCTTCACTTGTTGACTATTACAGGAGTTCTTTCCATTTTGTATAATTCGTGAAAATCTATAGAAGCCAGATAATCGTTGATTCGACGGTCGCTATGATCTGCATGACATGTTGACTCATATAGTTAAGTAAGCAATGCATTGTAATATTAAAAAATGTCTGCTGTCGGAAGCTAGCTGCCCGTCTTCTGTTTTCAAAATATTAATGTGTCCTTAGTATTTCATTGGGCACACATACCGAAGAAGCATTTTGTAGGTATCTAACCCTCCTTTATCCATCTCAATCTAGACCATAACTAGCAGGTCAAAGATTAATATTCCTAGAATGCATTTGCTCGATAACGAATAGTTGCGTATGGTTGGCAGAATCGTTGGTGGCGTGTCGTTGGTGGTGGTAGTTGCATATTCGTTGGTAGAACTGACGACAAAAGCAGTCAATCCCATATTGTTGCAGTCATGTAATGTACTTTCTTCTTTTCTCCTCTGCACGATCTTTTCTTTACGGCTTCTGATTCTACTGACTCGAATGGCACTCGTTGTTGTCATTTCTAAATTCAAACGCCAATCGTAAGCATTGTTCCGTTTATGCTGTCGCTAGCATAATTCATTTTTTATCTCTACGCACACTGCAAATGAAAAATCATCTTCGAGAAGGGTATTGTTAAGTCACCATAATATAGGTCTCATCGCAAATGCGGACAGTATAATTTGTGTATGCATAGGCTGTGGTCCGTACACTGTAACCTATGTAGATATTCAATCTCACAACTATTGCATTTAGGTGCTGAAGCATATAATTGCCGCGCAAATTCGAATCTCACAAAGGTGCATCACATTTTAAGTAAACTGATAGTCGTGGATGTTTGTCATGAAAAACATCCCCGAATTGCCAGGCATATCTGGCGGCGACGGAACTCCGTTCAATTAATTCAGCAATCAAGAAGTGGTTACGTGTTCAGCAATATTTATGTGGTCCATCATGCATAGTGATGCATACCGATGCATGCGTCCTGATCCATGTGTACTGAAAGCCAGGTATTTGTGTTCGCTTCCATGCTTAGGCTGACATTTGGTCAGGATACTCTGAATTTTAATTATTTTTAGTTTATGCTGACAAAATGGCCAGCCGAAATTAAACCTGGTGTGTTTTGATGGGACATGTTCAGATCCGAGTGTAAACCGAAATTAGTGCATGATAGCCGAAGCCATGCATACACCAACATGACTACTTAAAAGATTCCTGATCGGATCCCGTTCTTCAGATATGGTCATTTATTCACTGCATACATATACATACTATTCACTGACAACAACCTACATACATTTCCGTTTTTCGTCTGGAAGCTGACATTATTAAAGCGCGTGGTATTATCCCGACGTACATAGGCGAATATTTTCTTTCATGCAATTAACGGGTCATTTCTGGCCGTGCTTAGTCAGACAGGTGTGCATGACACTTTACTGAAACAATATATATATATATATATATAACTACTTATTGACTTAGCACACTTCATTTTCACTCGCCAGAATACGGAAAGGCGGCGGATTAATGCCTCCTTTGTGGATGTGGGATGATGGGGAAGCATCATCTGGAATCGTTCAGCACTCACCACACTTTTTGTTCGCTTAACTTTAACCCTCGCACGTTCAGGAGCGTATCACATTGCCACCCAATTTTCGCGACCGCGGAACAAACGTCATTGGTTAGCATGTGGCCTCTTAGTGTAACTCGCGGGGAGGGGGTCTTATTTTTGCGATGCTCGTACTCTCGACTAGAGGTTCCACTTTCTGGCGCAGTGGCAGGACACGGCAACCCGTAATCCTGGGAACATGAGCCTTTTGCTGTACAATGCCAGGATTTTCCGTGCCACTGCCGTGCCAGTGTCGTTACCCCTAGTAATAAAATTAAAGCATATATCTAAAATTGTCTTGATGTTGAACTGAATTGTCCAAGATTACCAGGAAAAAGGGCTTAACCAATGATGTGTGGAATAACTTTGAAACGTAGAGACAGAGCTGCTGTCAGTGTGTGAAATGTTTTGCATCTCTGGTATTGCTTACTTTTGTCATCAATCATGATTTCCCTCGTTGTTTAGATGGTCCATATTTATCCCCATGCTTTTCTATGTGCAATCATCCAGCTTGCTGTGCGATGTGTCGTGCGGTGCCAGAACCTGCTGTGCCCGTGCTACGTCTCATGCCAGTGTTTGGAAGAAAAAGTGAACAACTCTATTCTCGACTCTTATCGGGTCATCCATCAGTCGCCTAATCGGGGAGTGACCTGCAACCTAGAACACTATTGAGGGATATAATCCCTCCGTACCCATATTCAAGTTTTAAGAAATAATTAGCCACAACATTGCGTGCAAAATACCAAAGGCAAATTACCGTTTGACCCGAAGACATCACATGGGTTACTTTTTTGCTTCTTAGCTTTACCTTAGTCATTTCTCTCTTCACTACAGGTTAACTTTTGGCTGTATCTTAAACGGTTTGTGAGATATACTTAATGCACATTTAAAAACTGCACTAGATGACGTCACCTGATTTTGGTGTACCCCAACTTCGATAAGTTAGTAGACTGCACCTCAGCATTTGACATGCACGTTCATCAATTGTTGGGTTATATGATAAATTACCGAAGTGATTCTTTAGACGGATTATGAGTTATTTCAGAAAACCTTAGAGGGTCTAAGTAATCCCTCCACTGCCAGGTCCAAGCTAATGTAAGATATTCATTTGTTACCCGAAGTATACAAATGGGTATTAATCGCGACAGCTGATCACATGCACCACGCTAGCTTTTCTTTCGCTTCGCTAACATTCCCCGTTTGTAAATACTTGGAGAAGTAAACCACATCTGTCAAATTTCTGGATAAGGTGACAAAATGCAAGGCAATGCAATGCACTGCAAATGTAACGCAAACTCCATCAGTAAACTTTCCGTCTCCTTTTATGTCAGGCTACTGACTTGAAATCTAGCCCTTCACTTTATTCGGCGACTACTCCGATGGACCATAGCAATGGATGCAACGGATGTCTCTCACCAAAGAAGTTAAAATCTCCCCATGCCATTGCATATTGACGACGGATACTGGATGCGGGTAGCGACGAACACAGCCCAAAGCGGTGGTCTATGCCCTGTTGTGTTCAGCTCCATTTATAAAGAACTGAATTAACCGAATCGGCCGTCGAATTGGCCGCTGAATGCCTCGTTGCATTGGACAGGTGAATCAGCATCTTAAGGTTGGTTTGCTGACAAACACGAGGAGCAGTGCTTATGAATTCATCCAAGCCACGGCTATTATGTACGAAATGTGTATACAATATTTTGGCAGTGTCAGGGGTACTCCCGCGGTGTCCCCCTTCCTCCGGTTCATGCATCCCTGACGACAGTACTCGACATGCACTCGCCTGGCCAGGTCCATTACGAGGTGCGTGACCTCAAGCATCTGACAAGGAATCATGATTCATACATTTGAAAGTGCCAGACGCATTCATCATGTCGGCCCAAGGAATGGTAGAGGAAGTCGTCACCACTGCGTTACGCTTCATAAGTATACTTATTAGTTGTTCGCGTTATTTCGCCTACGTTAGCAAATGCCGTGGTATGCTCAATAGTGACCACGCCGCAAGAAATCTGAAGTTCCTTGTCCGCTACAGCATCCCCACACCTCATGATGCGTCCTGCCACATCAGTCAATGTAAATTATGAGGTTAAAGTTGATGGAACTGAATGAACATATGTGCCTGCCCCTCCCACTTCATCAAAATTAAAGACGAGGTGACAAAAAATGGCCCTGACAATGAATACTTTCGCTCAGTTTTGGAAATTCACACTAATCTCCATAAAAATGGTGTTGTTGAGGGACACGGGAGACTCTTAAACCGACACGGAACTACTCTCTCCGATACAAGAGGTAACTGGCACAGAAGGCTCCTCACAGACACAAGGACTACCATAACCGATACAGAAGGTCTCTGACGGACATAAGGAGGCCCCCTGATCGGCGTAGGAAGCCATCTGACAGAGGAGGCTCTCGCGGGAAAAATGAGGACAGCCTGAATCAGTGAGGCCACTGGAGCGTCCCTCACTGCTATAGGAGATGCCTGGTGATTTAGGGATTGCATCTACCATTCTAGATAAAACGTTATCAATAAAGATCAGTGTACGTAAACTATTTCTTGAGCTGCGCCTTTTTTCGTCTACCTAATTGCTTGGCTCTGATCATTTTGGAATAGAGAACCGATTGTTTCGTTCTCATGGGATGCAAAGACCTAAATTTAGATATTATAAGTGTTGCTATAGGCTTACGCCGGAGTTTACTATACTGAACTCATGCAGTGCGAAGCACCCGAAGTCCGAATGCCCCGAAACTCTCAGTCACGTACTGATTGCCTGCAGCCGACTTAACCATGAGCGAAGGCGTCATTTTGGACATACCTCTCTCTCTCTCCCTCTCTCTCTCTCACTCTTAGGGAAGTCATCAATTGTTCAACCGGAGGGCTTTTCCGCTTCCTATCAGAAGTCAAGTTTTCTTTGATTTACACTGTAGTATATTCATTAACTCGATTTTATACCGGACGAAATGAGAATCGTAGCATGGTAAGGTATCACTTGTACTTAACCCCGTGATATTGAATTCTGGCTGACTTTTGCTAGCATTTTACTTATTTGACTGACGATGATATGGGCGCTGAATGACCGATGCAGTCGATGAGCCCCTAAACTCCAATAACCAGCCAACCAGCCAACCGGAAACTCTCAGTATATCTATCTCGGCCTAAACCCCGAGTAGCTCAGAAGCTGAAAATGATTATCATAGGTCCAGATACGTCAGCAACTTTCAATCACTTTGGAAACAAGCTGATGTACGCACATGAGCTTAGATGCCTATCATCTCACCGTATCCAACATTTTTTTTTTATGTGTGGGCAACAGTGACGTTGATTGGCAATAATTCACATTTGCCTTAACAACAACGGATATATTTCCGCCTATGGCGTCATAGCGCAGTTATATGATCAGGCATTTTCATATTTCATTTGATCAAGTCCGGCACAGATGAAGTCCCATCGGGCAGAGGTGCCTAACCCACGACGTTCCTCCTTAGTCGCGAAAATGGATGTCAATGGACAGCCCTAACCCCTCGTAGCCCCCACGCGGGCGGAGTTAATGCGCTGGCCAAATTACGCTAAGTTCTGGAATGCTTTTTGTGTAATGATTTCCTCCCTCCAAAATAAGAAACGGTGGCATGCAACCGTCACCCTGCCGCTATCATGGGCAAAAGTAAACGAAGTGGACTGCATCAATAAAGTCATTGTACATATTGGTTCAGTACAAAATTACGTGCGCTTTATTGGCATATTGGCAACTTTCTCTTCGTGCTCGCTTAACTTGGCCTAGCTCACCTCTTATGTTATGAACAAAAAATGTTTGCTAAAGCAGATCAGCCTAAGTAACAGGTCTTGTGATGATGCCAGCCTGAAAGCGATGGACAGATATGCATGAATTTAATTTTTGAACGCAATCCATTCAGCCAATAATGTATGGAAAGATGAGTATTTTTGTCGAAGACTTGACCCAAATTGTAAAGCTACGTTTGAAGCGCACAGCTCAATGGTTTCTTCTAGGTCATTCGAAGGTCAACAGCAAAAGCTTCCTTTGGCATCCACAAGAACATTTTCCATCTTGCGGACCAGTTCAGGAAACGATAAAACATTGATCAAGTAATACGTGAACCTACCCCGTCTCCCAAGGTCAGATCCTCCACCGCAGGGATTCTTTATATACCCCCCAATCTCTCAAACCAAACGTCGCACGAAACCGAAAGATGTCTCATTGGGGAAAGCGCTCGACGAGTACGGCCAAAAACCACCCCAACATCCTACTGGGGGTTTATGTAGTCACGGTTGACGTCATGTATGTTCTGCTGGAGTTCAATTTCGTTAGCGAAAACTTAATTGGGAATCAGAATAGAAAGACGAAATTGGCATTGTGCAAAATGTTCCCCACCCAAATATACCAATTTGTTTATGTTGCTCAATTTTTAGTTTCAATTCTTAAATACTTTTTTATGTTCTCTAGTAGATAAAACATACCGAGAGAATTTGTTTGAGATAAACGTCGCCTCATGCAAATTGCTTACTTGAGCTTTATATTTTTCGATTTTAGCCCTAAATAGGCACATATGTTAAACAAATGTGCCATAAAAAGACGGAAGTTCAACCATACCTCTGTTGCGTTTCGTTGCGTCCATCAAGAAAATTGAAACGCTGAATGTGTATTCAAATATCTTTACCCGTTAAAGTGTGACGACTAGTTGAACGTTTTTGGACGTGACTTGACTTGACCTTGACTAGTTCTTGCCCCGTGAATGACCCGGCTTCAAAATTTCCACGCAAAATTAACAACTTGATGTGTGGGAATAGATATGCCAATTTTGGCGCGCTGCCGTGTGCGCTGTTTTTATTTTACTATCCACGGAAAACCTTAAGGTATGCAAAAAACACGCCTCCTCCTCTGAGACGGCGCCGGTTAAGATGTAGGCCCAAAGATGTTTCAAACGTACTTCGCTTAAATCTTTATGTGGCGCACGAGATGTTCCTACCCTCTGTTGCGCTAACGACCAATCTGCAAGTACGTCCATAATAGCTTGTCGCAGCTCCTAACCGCCAATCCTCCCAGCCCTGTCCTATCCCACAATACTGGTAAAAAAATCGGCCTAACCGAAGCGTCAATTCGTTTCCTCAAACGCGTGTGCCGGCCGCCGGCCGCCCGTCGCCAACCGAGTCGGCGGAAGCCACTCAGCACCCTACCGACGACCGGCCCGTCCTGCCTTGCAACAGGCTGCAAGCATGAGTGGTGTCAAGTTGCAAACCTGGGCGCGACGCGTCTGCACTGTAACTTTCGGCTTGCTCACACTTTGTCTACGTAGTACACACATGCACCTGCTGGAACACACGGTCACATATATGGTCAAAACCGAGGATGGCGAAAAAATCCGTCATGTGAGACTGGTAAGCATCTGGCAATGCCTCAGACAAAGTTGTGAAAACCGGGGACGTCAAAAACGTCCTAGCCTGCTCATCACGTCCTCGGTTGGTCAGGTGTCTGCAAACAGAAAATGGCCTCGGTTTTGCACGAAGTACAAGATGCACACACACACACACACACACACACACACACACACACACACACACACACACACACACACACACGCACACACACACACACACACACATGACGATGTGAATGATATTGTATGCAACTTTATCGAAAGCCAGCCATGGTTTTTGTATTCTGTTGTGCTGCCTTTCGTCATCGACGGTGCAGTATTGCAACGTCGTTGTAATGTCGTTCGTGTTAGCCCAGCGGGGGGTTGCAATACGTGTCACGTTTTGGACACAAGAATTGAGTGCATGATTGTGTGTTTGATGTTTTATAATTCTGTTATTATGTCATCCGGAAAAAGGCCTATGACCGAAATGTTGGTTATGTGTTTTGTGGTGGAAATATAGTTTCGCTCACTGTGCCACATATGGTATAATTTGTCCAGATATCATATATATATATATAGATATGCACATGTATGTACCTATGTACCTACCTAGGTACGATGTTGATGCCTTCTTTCATATGGTTTCACACTGGAATCCGTCTTACCTATGTCAATTCAGGTTAGACAAAATGAGGTGCAGGACAGTGAACACAACTGAATCAAGGTCTTCAGTCAAACTGGGTTAAAGATAATGACCAATGGAGATAGCTGCCTGTTGAGCAGGTGGGAGTCCCTCATTGATATGGCTTAAAAGTATTGGGTGATAATTTTTTTTTATAAAGAAAAATGTTTTTTTTGAATTCTAACTTGTGATGCATGGGATATTGAGTATTTTCACTAGCTATATAGGGTTTAAAATAATCCAAAATTTATTTTTTATTTTAGGGGGGTTACTTAGAAGGGAATTTGGAAACTCCCTTTAAGATGATATACAGAAGATTAGTGGGGGGGGAAAGGGGGGGATTGCATGGGTCTCGGAATTGATAGGTGTGAACATGTACTTTCTAATATCTTCTAGACAGGCTTGACCCAGATGGGCCCTTGTGGCCCTTATTAAGCCTTAACACTTTATGACTTTATGACTTGCTTTATGATATCACACTGGAACCCATCTTACACTATGTAGATACCTAAAGCGCAAAAATAAAGGTAATAAACCAAACTAAACAAAGCTTCCCTTTTCCAACAAGACGGCAGGTAAAGAAAAACAGGAAATCCAGTGCCCGCGGCCCGCCACCTTTACTTACGCCAGAATAGCCACGGCTATCCAAATTCTAGCCAAATCCACCACTATCACGTCGGCATTTCCGGTCACACTACGTATATCTGCATAAGAAGTTTAGTAACAATGCCTACTACAGTTCCCGAAATTTAGTAAAAATTTATACTAAACTCACTTTCTGTCTTCATAATGATACTTATTAAACTCCTTCGAGGATGTGTTGAGTCAGCTGTAAAATCGTCAACTAACGAATTCCCTAGATTGCGTTGCTTTTGTTCATTTTGTTGTCCTCATCTCGTTGAGGCGAAGTCTGGTTGGAGTTAATGGAGAACTGTTCTGTTTTTAGTGATCCAGGTAAGCTCATTTTTAAATGTGTGGATATAGGGAATAATGAGTTGGAAAGCCCTGGGTTATTATTGCTAAGCAACGCCATGCAAATTATATTTTGTGCCTACCTGGTGGCAAGTGGTCGCTGGCAGTCACCTGGCTGCCTTGTCATTGTTGACATAGCCTGGAAGAGTGGGATTAGACGGCTTGCTGGCATTGAGGCGTAATACTTGATTGCTGGTACCTGCCTCTCATCAAACACAGTCGGATAAATTAGTGTTTTAAGGTAGCTCAAGACACATTTGTGACCACTCATTTCCTCTGCAAATACTTTTCAGTTGGTGAGCAAAATGACACCAGAAAGAGCTTCGAGTTGAGCAATATTATGTACATATAATGTGAAGAAAAAATGCAGGAACCCAACCTAACCTAGGTCTTTTAGGTAGGCAACTATGTAGGTGTAGGTACTTTAGGTATTTCAAGTAGGAATTTAGGTAAACATTTACCTATGTAAACAAATTTACCTAGGTGAATTTGTTCTATAGGCTCTTGCTTGAATTCTTAGAAGTTCTTTTTACAATGTAACATGCAAATTTTCAGTTTAAGGTAATTTCTGATTTCTTGAACTTTCTTTTTTAATGGAATGTTTATGAATGTGCTGAACATGATGTGAGCACTCATTTCCTTTAGTTTATTTAGGTCCTTTCCATTAGTTTCCAAGTTTATGCTTTTCAATTGCAATGCAAAATAACACCCAAAAAGGATCTTGGAGTTTTGACCGAACCTAACTTATCATAAGCTAGCCTGAACTGTTCTTAAAGAAGCAAAACTTGAAAAAATCCTCAAAACATTTCAATTTTTTAAAAGTACAACAAAAGTCTAGCCTAATATAACTTAACCAAACCTATCCCCTTTGTGTGCTTCTTTGAGGTAAAATATGTTTAAAACTGGTCTTGTTGCCTTAAACTTTAATAACACCCAATGTTTATGAATGTGGCTAACATGATGTGGCTGTTTGCTGTGCAAATTCCTACTTTTCGGTCTCTCACCTGATTCTCTCCCCATATTGGCTCCTAAAATTCTGAAGTTTCAAGTTACCAGTGTAGGATTTCCATATTTTTTCTTGGTAGTGGAGTACAAAATTTTTATCTGGAGTACAAATTTTTTAGCTGGTTTCCAAAAAAGACTATGCACTTGCTGACAATTAACCTTGTTTTAGTAGAACTGAAAACCAATGTTAGCATTTTTGTATGCATAAACATCTCGGCAAACTAAGCCATGTAAAAAACTTTGCTGCACTAAAATGAGTTGTCTGTAACCAGGTAGTGTTGCTTTAATGGGATTAAAAATAAATGTTACTGTTTCATGCTGTATGTCCATACAAACATATGTGTACATATAGCTAACTGCTAAGTCAGCAATATGCCAGCAAGCTAAGTCATGAATAGGTGCAATTGTGCCAAGGAATGCAACCTGGCAGGAAATGCCCTCAGCAGCCAAAGTACTCAAAAAAAATATACCCATGATGTCTGCAGTGTATAGATATTGCCTGAGTGTAGATGGGTGACATATTCCCAAAGTTCACAAACAAATATTTATGGTAAATAGGCATGAGGTGATGTGAATACACCAATAACATTTCTCCTGGCAGAGCTCAGGATGAATCACACTCACTCATCTTGGGCAGACCACACCACCGGGATCATCCTTCAACAAACACTTTTCCAATGGACTAGTCCCACAACTAATGAGCCAAGTTCAGCTGCAATTAATTTGAATTATTGCTAACTTCTGCTGTTGTCCAAAATCTCAAGCACCCCAAAATGCATTTCATGGCCCGGTCAACCTTTGAGCCATTCCGAGTTTGTGCATCCCATTCGCCACTGACACATAATATACAGCTCTGCCTCAGACCCCAAAATTGGCTGTGGTTAAATTATTAGTGAAGGATTAGGTCATAAGCCAACTTCATGAGCAATGGTAGAGAAAATGGTGACAAAAGTATACTTAATCGATGTCGATGTCAATGAAGTTCACAAATGCACACTCAACACCACAAACCTGCTTCACCCACCCCTGGCACAGCAAACACCATGTGAATATTGGATATGGATGAACTATTGTTTTGGAATATATGATGGCTTAATAAAAAATTATGTTAAAACAATCCGTCTAAAATAGTTTTATTCTCACCACCAAGAAACAGTTATTTTGCATGGAAAAGCTGAAATTTGTTGTCGAAAACGATTCTTATGAATATTAAAAGTTAATTTATGTACTTGTTTTGTTCATGTCTGGAATGTTTAGTTGAAGCAAGGATCGAGTTAGGAGTATCTAGAGCTGCTAGATGGGCAGTGTTGGAAAAACTGGAGTTTGTTGGTGTCATGCATACCAATACATTTTGTACTCCAGGATTGTGACTAGACTAAATGAAATATTTTGTACTCCAGAAGGGAAAACAAAGAACAACATTGTTTGGTTGAGTGCTACCACTCAAAGTCCATACCTGACAACAACTAGCAGTTTCTGCGACCCCAGCGTGCCGACCAGCCAACGTCACTACACATCCTTGAAATGCAGTACAAAGCGCACCGAGCATGGGCCGTCGGTGTTGCGCTAAAATTCGTACAGAGCCTTACTAAAACCGGCTACATACAACTTGCGGCGCTTCATATGTGAAAAGACGCTATATTTGTGTCAATAAAGTCAACAATTAATTCAATATTTATTCAATATTGGTTCAATAATTATTCAATATTTATTCAATATTGGTTCAATATTTATTCAATATTTATTCAATATTGGTTCAATATTTATCAATATTTAATCTGATATATGACATACTTAGATTAATGAATATCTATTTCATATTACTCTTTGGAAACTTGCGCTGGAGCCTAGAGGTGTTCGATAGCCTTGCGCTGGAGTACTCGCCAAGAAGCAACAGAAATCTCTAGTTGGCAAATCTGGGAGTACTTGGTGAAATGGGAGTATAAATTTGAAGCCTGGTTTGGCCAGTAAATGCTTTGAATGCACAATCGAAGGTCGTTTTGTTAAAGGGACAACTTTTTTAGACACAATCAGCCTGTTCAATGCAAGAAAATCACTTCAAATTTCCAAAAATCCGCCCCGGAGCAAGCAAGTTCTCCGAGGCGATTACACCAAGAAACCAATGTCATTTGTGCACTTTTGCATGACTGTCGCATATTTTTTTGTAAATGTGTGCGAAGATAAACATGCGCCTTCAAATATAACCACATTTTGGTTTCATCAGTGTCAGTGAAGGGTCCGTAATACATGTTCCGAAATTTACTCCGACCCATTCCTTGTTCCCCCGCCCCATGAGCAGTTGTACTTCTAGGGCTGTGGTGGCGAATACGACCAGCTCTATCTTAAAAGAAAAATAAAACCACTTGTGAGCGGTTTTAGAGGGACAATTTGTACTCCCGTCTAGCAGCTCTAGATACTCCTAACTCGATCCTTGCTTCAAATAAACATTCCAGACATGAACTAAACAAGTACATAAAGGAACTTTCAATATTCAAAAGAGTCGTTTTCAATGTTTTTTTTCATCTTTTCCATGCAAAATAACTGTTCCTTGGTGGTGAGAATAAAACTGTTTTAGACGGATTGTTTTAGTATAATTTTTATTAAACCATCATATATTACAAAACAATAGTCCATCCAATTCCACGTCACGTGGTTTTTGCTATGCCAGGTGTGCGCAAGGCCGGCTCACAACGGTGTGCGTTGTGAGCCGGTCTCGGTTGTCTGGTGTGAGTTTGTGAACTTCGCATTGATTAAGTATACTTTTGTTACCATTTTCTCTACCATTGCTCATGAAGTTGGCTTATAACCTCGTCCTTCGCTAATAATTTAACCACAGCCA
This sequence comes from Imbricaverruca yamaguchii, assembly GCA_034440575.1. NCBI lineage: Eukaryota > Metazoa > Arthropoda > Thecostraca > Neoverrucidae > Imbricaverruca > Imbricaverruca yamaguchii. The sequence goes on from JAOTOL010000932.1 coordinate 170,318, forward strand.
ATTTTGGGGTCTGAGGCAGAGCTGTGTATTATGCGTCGGTGGCAAATCATACACACAAACTCGGAATAGCTCAAAGGTTGACCAGGTCATGAAATGCATTTTGGGGTGCTTGAGATTTTGGACAACAACGGAAGTTAGCAATAATTCAAATTAATCGCGGGTGAACTCGGCTCATTAATTGTGGGACTAGTCCTTTGGAAAAGTGTTTGTTGAAGGATGATCCAGGTGGTGTGGTCCGCCCAAGATGAGTGAGTGCGATTCATCCTGAGCTCTGCCAGGAGAAATGTTATTGGTGTATTCACATTACATCATGCCTATTTATCATAAATATTTGTTTGTGAACTTTGGGAATACATCACCCACCTACACTGAGGCAATATCTATACACTTTGCAGATATCATGGGTATATTTTTTTGAGTACTTTGGCTACTGAGGGCATTTCCCACTAGGTTGCATTCCTTGGCACAATTGCACCTATTCATGACTTAGCTTGCTGACATATTGCTGACTTAGCAGTTAGCTATATGTACATGTATATTTGTATGGTACATGCAGCATGAAATGCTAACATTTATTTTTAATTCCATTAAAGCAATACTATCTGGTTATTGACAACTCATTTTTTTCTTTCAGCAAAGTTTTTGATATTGCTTAGTTTTCCAAGATGTTTATGCATACAAAAATGCTAACATTGGTTTTCGTTCCCACTAAGACTAGGCTAATTGTCACCAAGTGCACAGCTATTTTTTGGAATCCAGCTAAAAAATTCGTACTCCAGCTAAAAATTTTGTACTCCACTACCAAGAAAAAAAATGTGGAAATCCTGCACTGTAGCCGGGAGTACAAATTGTCACAGGTGGTTTTATTTTTCCTCTTAGATAGAGCTGGTAGGATTCGCTACCCCAGCCCTAGAAGTACAACTGATCATGGGGCGGGGGAACAGGGAATGGGTCAGAGTAAATTTCAGAACATGTATTACAGACCCTTCACTGACATAGATGAACCAAAAATGTGGTTATATTTCAAGGTGCATGTTTATCTTCCCACACATTTACAAAAAAGTTATGCAACAGTCATGCAAAAGTGCACAAATATCATTGGTTTCTTGGTGTAATCGCCTCGGAGAACTTGCTTGCTCCTGGGCAGATTTTTAGGAAATTTGAAGTGATTTTCTTGCATTGAACAGGCTCATTGTGTCTAAAAAAGTTGTCCCTTTAACAAAACGACCTTCGATTGTGCATTCAAAGCACTTACTGGCGAAACCAGGCTTCAAATATTTACTCTGGCGATACCAAATATCCCCAGATTTGGCAACTAGAGATTTCTGGTACTTCTTGGCGAGTACTCCAGCGCAAGTATCCAAAAATTAACATGAAATAGATATTCATTGATCTAAATATATCATATATCAGATTAAATATTGATAAATATTGAATCAATATTGAACTATTGAATCAATATTGAATAAATATTGAATTAATTATTGACTTTATTCACACAAATATAGCGTCTTTTCACATGTGAAGCTCCGCAAGTTGTGCGTAGCCGGTTTTAGCAAGGCCGTTTACGGGTTTTAGCGCAACACCGACGAGCATGCTCTGTACGCTTTACACTGCCTTTCAAGGATGTGTAGTGACGTTGACTGGTCGGTGCGCTGGGATGGCGGAAACTGCTAGTTGTTGTCAGGTATGGACTTTGAGTGGTAGAACTCGACCAAACAATGTTGTTCTTCGTTTTCCCTTCTGGAGTACAAAATATTTCATTTAGTCTAGTCACAATCCAGGAGTACATAATGTATTGGTATCCATGACACCAACAAACATCAGTTTTTTCCAACACTGAGTTACCTGGAGATGAGTTCTGTGGCTAATCAAGGGGAGCCAATGTCTACATGTTTGCTAGTTCCCTAGATTGGAGAAAAATAGAGTGCAGATAGACAGGATGAGCAAAGGAACTGGTGAGTGTGGCTCAAACAAAATTTATATAATTTGTATGCTTAGAATAGCCACCATATCCACTAATATATACTTGTCACACAATATTTACAATCTGGGTTCAGCAAAGTGAAATTTAACTAAGTAAAGCTGCTCTTCCAAGTTTCATTAGTATGCTATCATGGCAAACTCATTCATTATATTCATACATCAATATGTGGAGACATCAGTGAGGTGCAGCTTTAAATGCTGCCAAGTCCATTAATGCTACTATATTGTCAGGTAATGAATTCCATGTAACACAGCATCTGAGGCTAAACAAATATTTTCGTACAATCCACTTATGCATGTATGAGTGCACATTTTGGTGAATATCCAAGTGTGTTCACCAATGACACCAGCACAAGTATGTCATTGGTCTTTTTGACAGAATTGCCACAACAGGTGTTCCAACATCACATGTCTGCTTGAATGGTCCACCTTTCACAGAGCACAAGTATATTTCTCATAACCTGGCACCTTAATTCAAGCATTCCATCACCTGTGTTCTGTGGCTACCCTATCTGTACTGACTCATGTTAAATCACCTATGTATCCTGTACTCCAAACATAGGAGGAAAACTCCATGAGGTGTTAGATATGAATAATATACAGGTTTATCATAAAATCAGAAGAACATAAGTGGAACTTAGTAAGTTGCCAGCCATACTTACAGCTTTTTCTTACAATACCAGTGATGTGTTCATGGAAGCACAAGTTGCTATTTACTGTGATGCCTGAGGCAATATGCATCTCCATAGAGTTTACCTAAATTCCATCTGGGCAATCTTGTGCATAAGGATGAAGATTATTCTGGTCATATGAACCATTGCATGCTACATCATTTTCTGTTATCTCTACATCTTTTTGTCCCTGCAAAATACCAGCTGGCAGGTCTGTGATATATTTATACCTCAGTTTGATGTATATCTTTACATCATCTGCAAAAAACCTTTAACTGAGAGTGCATACCATGAGGTACATAATGTAAATCAAGAATGACACAGGACCTAGTACAGAGCCTTGGCGTTCCTCCACTCAGGACTTCCTTTGACTTGCTGGAAGAGCCATAGACAGGCACAATAATTTCTGTCCCACAGAACAAATTTTGAATTCATGTGATGATTATCTCTGATATTCTGATGGCTCTTAGTTTTGTTAGCAGGCAAAACAGCACCAAAAGAAAGGCTATGTGTTAGCTAATTTTATGTTAAAAAAACAAAATGTACCATTACCAAACCTAACTAAACATAGCCAAATCTGTTCTTGAAGAAGAACATTATTGTTGACGCATTTCTTTTTTAAATTGAAATTGTTCCAATTCAAAAACATGCCTGACCAAACCTTGCCTCTTTGCTTGCTCCACACAGATAAAATGTTTGTAAGGTGAGTCTCATGAATACCTTGAACTTCAATAATGCTGCCTAACCTACCTTTTTATATTGATGTGTAAGATTGGGTTGAGTTAGGTTAGGTTGTTTAGCTGACATTTTTTAGAAAAAAATAATCGGAATTTTTCCTCTTTTTTTCATTATTATTTATAACATGGCAGGTTAGAACATTCTAAATCATGCTATATTTCTCATGTCCACCTGTTTTTCTGGACACCAACAGCATTATGAGCAAATCTTAGCAAACTTAGGTGATAAATCACAGGCCATTGAATCCTGATAACTTTTCAGCATCTTTTCGTATGTGAAATGTTTTCCATCTACTGCTGTGTGCTGAATGATGATATATTCAAGGCACCCATAAACCTAAATGGTAATTTATGTAAGTGGGAGCATGTTGTGCCATTTCTGCCATAATCATGAAACATGGCAACTTTGCTTCTTATCCCCAAATAGCCAATGATGTGTATGTTACTGTTATGGACAACATGTTTAATATATTTACACTGCTCATTAACCTTTGAAGCATTCAAATTCAAAGTCACCAACCCAACTTGACCCCAAATGAGCTGATAATCCAAGCAATGGGTTAATTTAGAAGCTGAATTGAGCGTCTGTTTTGCCCATTGTACCAGGTA